>JAUZSV010427051.1:0-10451 GCA_034780495.1 Parotocinclus cesarpintoi | reverse complement strand
TGTGATCTGACGTGTTCTCTTGACGGACTGCAGTTAGACAAAATAAAGAAAGTGGTGGGCGTGTTCACCTCCTGCTGGTCCATGTCTCTATAGTATAAACAGCTGCTGTGAGTCCATATATATGGACATATATATATAATACTATAGAGACATGGACACATGGCCGATATCTTTACACCATTTAAGTCAAGTTTGTGTTACACAGAGAGAAGTTGAAATGTTTTACATGATTGTAATGACTTATTCTGTCTGTTTACTCAGTTCCTGATTGAGGTGAAGAACAGCATGTCATCCATCGTCCCACCAGACTGGGTCAAAATCAACAGGTGGAGAATTTCATATACTAATAACCTATTTAACTGCGATCAGATATTATTCCAGTGCTCTGGTTCTTCTCTATATAAAGAACTTTTCATCTATAGCTGCATTTAATTTCTACAGTTATTTATTAAATCTGTGTTTCTTTAATCAGCATTTTTATTATTGTAAATTAGGAGTAAGTGAGTCAAGAGGTGAGCCACCAGTCTGTCGCAGGGCTATCAAGGTTGTTGTTACAGTGGCAGTAGATGTAAATGTCGCTCTGCTTCACGAAAATCATGGCTGTAAAAAGTATTTTATCCTGGATTGCTGAGCAGAACTACAAGACCCACCACAGTTTTCAGTACAGGCACTACATTTCCTATAATGGCCCTGCACCTTTCCAAAGGTTTGAGCAGCCAACGCTGTCGGTCAGAGACAGTTCTTTTTGGGATTTTCTACTTTTAGCAATGGAAGTTAGCCAACACTGCAGACAAGGTAATGATGGATCATAGCTGCATGTAGTCTGCAGTTACACTGGTCTATTTTAATGATATTTCGACTTTATGATGGGAAACTGATAATACACGTAGCAGAAACTATACACTAACATTTGAATTTTTCCCTGGGAAATCGATATGTAATACGATGCTCTCTCACACTTACCTGTGCTAAATGAGGAAGTCGGCAGTGTGGGAGTGAAGATTAAATGAAGTTAGGAAAACCATGGTTTGTGACAGTGATTGAAAATATTTTTTTTACTTTCAAAATGGTGTTAGATTAATTAAATGAGATGTTAAAGACATTATTATACTTATGTTAAATATACTGCTTACAAATATGAGGAGACATTTTAAAACTTATTTCATCCTTAGCTTTATATATATATATATCCTCGAGTTTCCAATACATTCAGCTTGGGATGGATTTGACATAAGTCCCCAAACTGAGACTACTTGTTTATGTTTTGGCTAGCCTCTTATAACCGTGCAAATCGAAAGTGCATATTGGAGCGCAAAGGATTTCATTGAACTAGTAAAGGCATCAGTTTCTACCACTGGTAAAACATATTTAGTGGTGATTTGTTCTTCATTTCCAATCCATGGCAGAGTAACAGCCACTTTGGTGTTAAATCACAAACTATTTAGCGTTTAACAGGCTTATTATGCACAGCAGTGGCCCTCTAAACTGTGCTTGTGCCCCTGGTTGGGGCAGCACGGTGGCTCGGTGGGTAGCACCGCTTGCCTCACAACAAGAAGGTCCCGGGTTTAATCCCAGGTGGGGGCGACTTGGGTCCTTTCTGTGTGGAGTCTGCATGTCCTCCCCGTTTACTCCGGGTACTCCGGTTTCCTCGCACAGTCCAAAGACATGTGTTAGGTTAATTGGTTACTCAAAAATTGGCATTGACTTGTGTATATATATGTGTGACTGAATTAAGATGAACTTGTGTATGGATATAACCTTGTGTGTGTGTCGCTTACATGTGTCCACTGATGCCGATAGCGACGTTAAAGAAGCCAAATAAATAAATAAAAATATATACCATTATTTTCCATGAACTGTACTTTTCGGCTTATGTAGGCTTCATTCGGAGAAGGCGTTCTGCTAGATAGGCACCAATGATGGACTGGTAGACGTTTGACATTGTAATTCATCACAAAGATTTGAAAAAGTTGTCCATCAAAGTTGGTAAAACAGTGTCGTATGGGCTTTGTTTCAAAAGGCCATCTAAGAAGCTCGTTTTCTGGAAGTGGAAACCAATGCGTTGATCACTAAGGGGTTCGGTACAGCCCACTCTACTGCAACTGTTTATGGAGCTTTCATACCTGTATGCTTCATATTATGAACCTGTTAGCAGTCAGTGTGGCTGAAACAACAGGTTAGAAGAGGTGTCTACATATTTTTGGCCATACATTGTACTTCACGTCAGTTTGTGATGATCCTTATTGCTCTCATGGACAATTTAATTTTGTCTGAATCTTCACCTGCAAAAACGAGCCAGCTGCTGAAAACAGATTAGATGCATCACCAAGATCTGCGCTCTAAGGTGCCGGATTAGAATTATCGACTGCTGCACCACATGTGGGTCAAGACTTACTTACTGACTTAAGGGACTGTTTCAAGGTACTAAAGCAGACCTCTGTGGATTCCTCTTCACTGGTGCCTTCTGTAGAGTAAGATTATTGCTGCCAGATGTTTCACATTAGCACTAAGTTCTACAGGGAGACAGATCTACATCATCTGCATGGTCTCTGGCCTACATCTCGTCAGTGAGTCACTTTCTACAGTAACTCTACCCTCTACAAACATGCTGCCTGACCCCGGACCTGTAAAATCCATCATATTTCCATGGTGACCATCTGCTTCAGTGCTACGTTTAATCAGATACGCTGTAGACGTG
Organism: Parotocinclus cesarpintoi; assembly: GCA_034780495.1. Classification (NCBI taxonomy): domain Eukaryota; kingdom Metazoa; phylum Chordata; class Actinopteri; order Siluriformes; family Loricariidae; genus Parotocinclus; species Parotocinclus cesarpintoi. Next base: position 7,753 of record JAUZSV010427051.1, on the reverse strand, counting down.
ATGAACGTCTCATCCCTGTTCTGACTGCGGCCACCTTTATGAACTCTATGAAATCTGGTTAATACATCACATCACCACTAACACTGTAGAAAAGAGGATGTGTGTCAGCAGGGTGGAGCAGCCAATGAGCTCATGCAGAGAAAATTGGACAGGAAAGAAACATCACTGTCTGGAGTTTATAAACCTAAGAAAGGATTATGGAAAAACGACACCAAACAGGTTGAGGATAAAGCTGGAAATAAGGGCATTAAGGACATAATTAAATTCTAATGTCATTATAAATGGATTATCTGCTGAACTGTAGATACTCAACAGTTTCAGTATGGAGTTTGGCTTGATCTTCCCATACCAACAACTGCTCTTATGGGTGCTTAAGAGTGCTAATGTAAAAGTAGCCTGCAATTAGCAAACGTTATATACCACACTGGCATCCTAGTATACATCCTGGGTTTGAAGTTAGGATGGGGCTTGCAAACCGTAGCACTAAGAGCAAACTCATGGTTACACAAGAATATGCCATTGAAGTGATGACTTAAAGTCCTTGGAGTTGGATGGTACCAACACTGCATCACCATGCCACCCAGTTTTCAGACAAATATGAGTCATAGGCACTGGAATGGTAGGTAGTTGGTTACTCAGGGTTAATATTTGTGCAGAAAACACACTATTGATCTATTGATTGGTAGCCTAGCGGTTAAGCTACTGGCCTCTGGTCCAAAAGGTCCAGGGTTCAAATGCCACCTCTGCCAAGCTGTCACAGTTGGGCCCTTGAACAAGGCCCTTAACCCACAATTGCTTGGATTGTAAGATTGTAAATTGTAAGTCGCTCTGGATAAGGGTGTCTGCTAAATGCCGTAAATGTACATTTTAGACAGATTTTTAATATACCACTCCTTATTAAGTTGTTCATTGGCAACAACCCAGATTGCAAAGCTATGTTTGATCATCTGTATTAGTGCCACGTGAAACATAATTAAAGGTAATGGTGTCACCCGTGTATGTAGCCAGATATGGGCACAGCTCTTAAGCTGCTAGGTTACTGCATGTCACCCGGTGTTGTAATAGGGGAATTTCCACGAGTATTATTAGTACAGTATCGGGCTGATACCTGATACCAGTACTGCTACTGGTGCATCCTTAATGATTACCCAGTAAGAAAATAACTCGAATATTATATTTTATGTAAATGCCAAAGTGTTACCAATTATGAACACATTTTTCTAACCTGAAATGGCGCGGCAAAATAATAGTTATTTTATGGTTTGTCCACTAGAGGGCAGTACATTACCTTAATAAAATTCAAATTCAAATCAATTTCAGTGACGGTTAACAAATAACAGAGCCGATTTGAAACCAATTAATGTCCATCTGGATGCAATTGTGTGTGTACATGAATTCTTCTCTTCGGTCAGCCTTAAACCACAAACTGGTCGTTCAAAAAAAAACGTTGCAAAGTTTTGTGACAAAACACGTGAGTTTAAGCCACTGTTAAGAAATTTAAAATATCAGCTAAAGCAATTGGCTGACAAAGACTATATTGTGCATAAATATAACTAACTATAATTAACTACAATTACTAGAATTAATTTAGGGACCTGACATGTTTACAACAATGACTTTTTCTGAAGAGATTCACATTATGTAAATAGATCATCGATAAGTTTTATTAAGACATGAATTTCAATTGCTGGTGTGTTGTTTCTGTTGTTTAGGTAAAATGTGACTGTCCATGATTTAGAGGAAGCGTAGACTACATTATATGAGCCATTGAAGAAGAAACCATTATGCTTTTTAGTACATTATTGTAAAGTCTTCAGGCGTCTGTGATTTACTAGATAACTAAATGAATGCCACCCTGGATGAAACTGGTCTCTGCTTGGCATGGCCGGGTCATGGTTGCCATGTTGGTTGACTAACAAACCTGCTATGGCACTGTGCCATCACTATGGCTGGTGACCAACCTCCAGTTTCCTCCCAGGCATTTGTTAGCACGCGCTTGGGAAAGAGGTCTCACAAAAGAGGCTTAAGAAAAAGCCTTCCGGTCCATTTTACTAGAGTAACAAATAAGGGTCATTGTCATGGGATGTTAAACCTGGTTTATTTTAATGGCAGCTTCAGAGAGGGAGAGCTCATACTACAAGGTCAGTTAGGCCTCAAATGTCCAATAGACCTTTAGCATGTGATTGAGAACTGGGAGTGGAAGTGCTGTTAAAACTCGACTTTGGCCTTTGTGGTTCAAAAGCAGGATCACAGAATTCAATACAATGTATTTATAAAGCATGCCGATTTTAACCAAAGACCACAACAAAGACGAATTCAGCGATTCAGAGATTATATTGGGTTTATGTCATGTTAGCACTGCCTCGTGCCTTAGGGGATATTAATATAGGGGCTAATACCCCCTAATTTATGAGAGGAGAATATGCACATTTTATAGTGATGTGCTGAAATGCATAACATTTATTAAGATTGGCAGAAACTCGTTTCAGTTTGTCATAATTTCACCAGGAAAAAGCTTTTTATGAAAATTATTTAAAATTATGAAATATCCCCTCATTGTGAGCAATCTAGTAAATATTAGGTGGTAAAGATTATATTAAAAATGACCTCTAGGGGGCATCCATTATTTATTTAAATAAGATATAACCAAGCTCTTAAAAATGTCCAAGTGTCTAAGTGAAATGCGTTTGTCTAAGCTAAAATCTTTCCCATGTATTCCCATCACTGCTGGCCTGGGATGAAATTCCTTATTGGGTCTGTTATTGGGATGTTGGAAAAGGTCCAGCACAAACCAAAGTTAAATGAAAATCATTCTTTTGAGAGCAAGAAATAATTTCTGGCAGCCAGTTTAATTATTGAAGCTGGCACAGTCATGACCGGTAAACGAGAAAAGACCAGGCAAGGTCACTAGGACCAAACGAGACTTTAAATGATTACGGTAGAGTTTTCTTTTTCTCTTTTATATCTGCAGCATGTGAGTGGATACTCCAGATTATATCTGGGTACTGAAAAAAGAACTGACTCTTGTTTATTCAAAAATGACATGGTATAAGTCTAAGGGCAATGGCTGAATTCCAGTAATAAACATAAGCGCCCATATAACGCAAAGCAGACATGAGAAAGTTTTACCAAGACTGTTCTATGGTCTTAGGCTGATCTGAAATGCAAACCCGAAGCAATAAATAAACAATAGTCATGGTTACTTTCCCTACAGTTTTTACCAGAGGTCTTGGTGTCAGATAGCCGGTTGTGTGTGTTGATTTAAAATGTTTAGACACATTTGCTAGCGTGCTATGTCTGTCTTTGGCTTAACATACAAATCTAGATAGAGTTTTGTATTACATAGTTTTTAGGAGCAGTATATTACATCAAATGTTCTTCCTGAGGGGAAATAAACCTTTAAATGAGGCAGTATGGTTGTTAGCTAATGTCAATTATACTGCTTACAAAAATTAAAGGAGATTTCAAAATGAAATGGGTAAGTGTATTTAATAATTAATAAATGTTTAAATTACACACATTTTATTTTCCCAGCCGGTGCCCACCCGGCAAATCCGGGCACTATGATGACACAATTCATCATAGGGCACACATACACACACACACACACACACAGTCATACACTAAGGGCCACTTTTAGAGACACTAAGTGACCTAACACGCATGTCTTTGGACTGTGGGAGGAAACCGGAGTACCTGGAGTAAACCCACGCAGACACGGGGAGGACATACAGACAGGACATACAGGCCGCTCCACCCTGGGATTGAACCCGGGACCTTCTTGCCACAGTGGAGCCCTTGAAGGCAGACAATTCTGCTTAATTGTAGCAGAGATGGAGAGATTGATAGAGAAAATGAAAGGCGCTTAGATTGACTTGTACATATCTAGACAGACAGATAAACAATCAAATAGAATGATGGACAGACAGACCGGCAGACAGACACAATACAATTTCTTTAGGCTAGCCCCTTGAGATGCAATATCTCGTTTTCAAGAGGGTCTCAAAGAGGCTATATGATGGACAGAGAGACAGACAGACAGACAGACAGAAAGAAAGAAAGAAAGCTGGACAAACACAGATAGACAGACAGACAGTCAGTCAGTTAGACATACAGACAGATAAACAATGCATGGAATAATAGAAGCATATAATATAAAACATGGTAAAACCACAGGCTATTGGGGTTCATTTGTACCACATGTGGCGTCCGACCCAAAACGACTTGGCTTCCAAACCTGATCCTGAACACTCAACAGCCTTGAGCTGGACGAACATTGATTCTTTTTTTTTTCTTTCAGCAGGACGCTTTGATTCGCTTTGTGCGGACATCCGTTCCCGATTTTCACTTGGGTGAGTTGATGAACAGTAAAGCAGAAATCCTGAAGGATGTTTTACGCGCTGGAAAAGCGCTTCCTTCATGCTGGGCGAGCTCAGTTCCTCAGTGTATACTTGGAGATGCGCTCTCGCGGCAGGTGCTTGGATAAACTCCTGACTTTAGTGAACTAAACGGATGGCACATATCCCAGTCTGGAGACGGATGGTTGGATGTGTAATAGCGTGTATTAATGAGTTTATTAAGCATTGTGTTCATCGAATACAGAAGGCAGAAATGGAGAACCGGTGTGGATAAGTTTGCGCGCACCGGAGCTGCCCGCATCTGGAAAGGTAACGCTTTAATTTGCTGGCTAATTAGCTTATTATTTCAATAATTACGCAACTATAGAAGGTGAATACAAGATGCCATCTGTGTTCATGATATTATAAAATACCTGACCTGCCTAATCCTTGAACTCAAGGGCGTAGGAGAGCCAAACCCACCAAGCAAGAATAAAACTGAACTTAAATCTAGAAACAATCTACGACTCAGTTCTGCATTTCAAACACTGCTTTACTTGTCGTTCTGTTTTACTTGTTATGTTTAATTAGTGAACATAAAGACCCTGGACGCTCCTTTGTCCTACCTGCTTTTTCCTCCCTGTGTCTGCTTTATTCCGTCTGTCTGATATGCAAATATATATAAATAAATTCGAATACGATATTAACAAGAGGACATGCATAACAAAAGATAAAGTAGTTTTGAGACTCTAAAAGAAAGACACAGCAACTATAAACATACAGTTATTGGTTCTGTAAAACTTAGTGCTGTCCTGATCAGCTGCCTTTTGCTGGTTTTGGAAATTAAGAACAATGAATCTTAAGAAACGCTAAAAATCCGACCTGTGCAAAATAAGCTGTCCGAAGATCCATTAGCAGGAAGATCTTATGTTCTTATCTTATGTCCTGATGTGTGTATATATGTATAAAATAAGAAGCATTTGATTCTAATTTAACAAGACAATCAGAAAATCAAATGAAAAGTCAATAGTAATATATATATATATATACCAAAACACCATCACACCAATCCTAAAAAGTACCTAAAAGTAGACAAGAGAAACCAGTGAAATGATCTCCTAATGTTTATCTGTGAGTCTTGAAAGTATGAAAGTATGTGAATGCACAAATAAGTTTTCTAAAGACCTCAGAAAAAGAGTCATTGATGCTCATCAGGGTGGAAGAGGTGACAAAGCCATCTTTAAAGAGTTCAGCCTCGACCAGTGGAGGAAACTTAAGACCGTTGTCACCTACCATTCCTACGAGTGGTTGACCAATAAAAGTGACTCCATAGTCATAGTCTGTGAGGTCCCGGAGAAAAGCAGAGTAACTTCTAAGCAACTAAAGGTCTTTCTCACATTGTTAATGTTTGTGAGTCCTGTCGTCATTCAGAAAAAATACACCGCTATTCATCTTCAGTTTACCAGAGATCATGTGGACAAGCCAGAAGGCTAATAGAGTTTTGTGGATGGATTAGACGAGAACAGATATGGTTTGCCCATGAGGCTGGTTGGCACAAAGAGTTGGTTGGCACAAAAGTTGGTTGGCACAGTGTTATTTCTTATTAAATCGTCCAGTGAGATCCTTGGGTTTTGATCAAACACTCCTTTGGTTCCATTCATGGCTACACTGATGGGAATCATTATTTGATATTAAATCTTGGAATAAAGCCCATCAGCTGGCAAACAGGAACTACAGACTTGTATAAACCTTCCAATCTTAGTGAGTCTGTGCCCACTGAGCCTAAACATGCCATGCTTTGCTAATACGAGTGGAACCTGTCATGCTCTTCTGCTGCTGTAGCTCTCCCGCCTCAAGGTTTGATGTGATGTGCATTCTGAGAAGTTTTTGCTCACCACAATTGTACAGATCAATTATCTGAGATACCCTAGTCTTTCTGTTAGCTTGAGGTCTGACCATTCTCTCTTAACCCCTAATCAACAGTGTGTTTCAGAACTCAATCCTCACAGGATGTTTTTCCTTTATCACGCCATTCTTAAAAACTCTAAAATGTATGAAACCCCACGAGATAAATCCCAGCAGTTACAGAAATACTCAAACGAAATAGTCTGGGACACACGTTCTCACCACGCTCATTATCACTGGGATCCCATTTTGCCCATTCAGATGGTTAATATGAGCCTGACCTGAAGCTCCTGGCCTGTTTGTGCATCATTATTTTGCAGCCACATGATTGGTTAATTAGATAATTGCATGAATGAGCAGGTGTCCAAAACGTTTCCGTATACAAGTTTTGCAAATTGAAAGTAGGATTATTTTAATGTGCACCCAACGAGACGTTTTGCAAAATTTCACAGCATAAATTAGAAAACCATTTTAGCTGCAGGCTAAATGGAAAGGACAGTGTCTAAACAATGAAAATAGAGGTTAATAGAAGACTGACCCAAATTAATGTTAGTGTTAGCATTTATTCTGCAGCTGAAATGAAATAGACTATGCTAATTCATCTCCCTCAATATGTATATTCTGTTCAATTCATGATGTTATCAACGTAAGCAAGCTTACGCTGGACAAGCTACCAGTCCATTGCCGAGTTCTGTAAACCCACCACCCAACCTTCACTGTGACCTTTCAGGAACTGGCATTTCCTGCAGCAGACTCTTACCACAGAGCCACCGGAGCTGGTCTTTCATAATAAATATTTCTGTGTTGATATTTGGTTACTTCAAGGTCAAGGTAACGACCTGTGGACCAAAAGGCCCAAGGGTATACTGTTGAGTCCTTAAGCAAGGCCCCAAACCCACAATCATTTGAATGGTAAGATCATATCAGTTGTTAGTTGCTCTGAACAAGGGCGCCTAGTAAATGTAAGTGTACCTTTGACTGGGTTAAGCTTTGGTCCTGAGCCTAGGAAGAATTAAAAGGCATTGAGCTGATAGAAGGTTCAGGATGACCCAAGTTAGGGTGTAATTTCGTAGCTCAGCATTTCCTAATTATACTTTGTATGCAGGGTGCTATTTTGGGTGCTTACAGAATTTGATGGCCTTTGTTGTATCTGTATGACTAATGCGCATCAGACAGATTCTGCCCTGGCTGTGGAATTCCTTAGCACTGTGGCAAGCAAGCAGTCTATTGAATACAGTCGAATCCGATTAATTGGACAACTGGTTAATGGGACCAGCCGCTTATTCGGACCAAATCCTAAAGTATCGAAACAAATCCTATTATATACGTGTAATGTTATTCGCTTATTTCGAACAAATTCCACTTAATCGGACCAAAGAACGTGAGCGCGAATAAGAAAAAGAAGTCACAAGTCGCCACTTAGAGCGGATGCAAAGCGGGTCAGCGAGATATGGGAGGGTTTTTGGGATCCCCGGGAGAATTTTATAGAAAGAGCTTTTATACAAAGGTCA
>JAUZSV010427040.1:0-10452 GCA_034780495.1 Parotocinclus cesarpintoi | reverse complement strand
GTCTCGGTGTCCAATGGAGGTGCAAGGGATCTGAAAAGCCACCTGGCCACCGAGAAGCATAAAACAGCTGTCCGAGGCGAGAGTAGTGCTAGCTCGATCACACGGTACTTTGTCAAACCACGGAACGAGGATGCAGTGAATGCAGCGGCGGTTGCATGGTCATTTCACACAGTGAAACATCACAACAGTTATCGTATCGATCTATGGAATGCACAAGTTCATTGTTAAAAAAAGACCCTCCCCGATTCAGACACAGTCAAAAAGTTTAGTTGTGCATTTTGTAAATGCATTTTGAATAAAATTATCATTTGTTATTGGAGTTTTCGTTGTTGACTTTTACTGAAAAGCTTTTTTAACAGTAAATTTTTTTTCACTAGGGGGATATATTTGCTTACTTGGTTTATTTAATGTCGCTCTCAGCAGTGGCAATTTCAGCGACACACACAAGGTTATCTCAAGACTAGTCGCTTATACACTCAAGACAATGCTAATGTCTTTGGACTGTGGGATGAAACAGGAGTACCTAGAGTAAACACACACAGACATGGGGAGAACTTGCAGACACCACACAGAAAGGACCCAGGTCGCTCCACCCTGGGATTAAAGCCCCAACCTTCTTGTTGTCAGGCTGCTGTGCTACCCACCGAGCCACTGTGCCAGCCAGCCAGTACGGGTAGACTTGTTTAAAAACCTATTATAATGCTGCTGCACTTTAGTAACTGACAAAAGAAAGACACACACTACAACATCAATGTCTTTAATTAGCTCCAGAACCAAGCATAGAAACATTTCCATGAACGAATAGTGTTGACATAGTTTAGTATAATGTACATCAGCTTCACACTGTTTATATCACAGTACAAAATCCATGTACAGTATATTCACTGCTGGGCAAAGCTAAAGGAACTCAAAAAGCTCAATATTAATCTTTTAATGGCTTCAACAGATAAATAATATGTTAGGAATATTACAAGAAGTATGCAAATAGATAAACAAACTAGTATGGGATAACCTTTTACTTTGATTTATTTAAATATTTTTTATTTTCATGGGTAAACTTGAACATTTGTATGGATTTGAAAAAAAAAGGATGAGTAAAGTGTTACTTGCACACTATTGGTTGTCCGTGGAGTTCCCTCACCTCTGTAGAAAGGATGTGAAAATGATCATACCCTTCACCTCCTACTAGCTCGGTGAGTGCAGATTTTCCGCATTGACCATGATTAAAAGCAAGTACCGCTCAAGACTACAGGGGATTTACACTTGTTCCTGTCTGCAGTGCATCCCCGAATCAGCCGCCTTTGTGCATCAAAGACACAAAATCAATTGTTTCCACTGAAATAGGGGTGAGCAAAAGTTTCTGAAATGAATGTGTGTTCACAAATGTGTTTAAAAGTCAAACAGAGATTAAATAACACTCATATCTTAAAAGACCAACATTTTAAAACACTAAAACAGTCTTAAAAAATGTCAGCATGTTGAAAAAGTTTACAATTTGTTCAAATATAAGACGTTAATAGCAGGTGAACATCTTCATAATCTTGCAACAATTTCTGGTATTTGTTGTTTTATACTATCATAATAAATGATGCATATATAATACAAATAATAACAATAATGGGTGGTGAGGGTCAGTGTCTTTTATGCTTTCCGTCAGAGAAGAAGTGATTCAAATCTGGACACTGACCACTCCAAACATACACCAGAAGGACTTTTTGTACAACCAACAACAAGTTGTGGTTACCAAAGTGTAAGCAGGAGCACTGGCTTGTTGAAAAAAACAAACAAACCAAAAAACATTGTCACTCCTCTTCATAAAACAGTGTTTCATATGTAGGAAGCAAGCCTTTCTGCAATATTTCCTATACTCCAAAGCTGTTTTTTCCTGACATTTTTGCAGTGGAGCAGCTCATTAGCAGCTCACTACCAGCAGGTGAAAAAGCTTCTCATAAAATGACATCTCTGCTGCCATGCTTAATGGTAGTATAGTCGCTTTCAACATTTTATTTCTCACCAGATCTTCAAAAACACCTCTCTGAACCATCACCATGATACTCAAATCATGTTTATCAGGCCACACAACTCTGCTGGACAACTCTGAATCAAACTTTCCATATTCTGCCAAAAACTTAATTCTGTCCTTGACGTTTTTCTTATTCAACAATGGCTTTTTTGACGCGTCTGCTAAAAAGAAAACCTGCATTACACAAACTTCTTCTTGAAAGAGTCTCGTTTTTTGAGGTTTTGAATTTTGCTGACAGTTTTTCCAAGACCTTTTTTCTCCTCTCTTTGACAACTGTAGATTTCAGCAGGTGGGCAACTCTGTTTGAATAGGCTTTGAGCATCTTATATATTCAAATACACATATACACGCACACGCGCGCACTCTTCTGCACACACAATTAAGTATCTCTGAAAGGTTAGTACACCCCTCACATTTTCTAGAACTATGTTATTATATCTTTTCATGGGACAGCACTGCAGATATGACAATTTGATACAATGTAATGTGGTCAGTCTACAGCTTGGATAACAGTGTAAATTTGCTGTGCCTATAAATAACTTAACAAAAATAAGTGTTGCTCTATATAAAGATGGCATAGGCTATAAGCCAGCACCCTGAAAGTGAACTAAAGCACTGTGGCCAAGATCATATGATTGACCAAAGAGGTGCATGTGCTCAGTGTCATATCCAGAGGTTGGCTTCCAAATAGAGATTTATGAGAGTTGCCAGAATTGCTGCAGAGGTAAAAGGAGTGGGGGGTCAGCCCGTCAGTGCATTGACCATGTGCTGCACACTGTATCAAACTGTTCTGCATAGCTGTCTAGACCAAACTAAATTTATTTGGTTCAGATGGTGTCCAGTGTGTGTGGAGGCAACCAGGTAAGAAGTACAAACACAAGTGTGTCTTGTCTACAGTCAAGCATGGTGGTGGGAATGGCATGGTATGAGTACTGCTGTCTGTGGGGAGCTACAGTTCATTTAGGGACCATGAATGTCAACACGACTTAAACAGTGCATGATTCCCTTTCTTCGGAAATGGGGACACAGGGCATTATTCCAACATAATAACGACCCCAAACACACCTCTAAACCAACCACTGCCTTGCTAAATAAACTAAATGGTAAAGCTCAAGCATGTCTCCGAACCCAAACACCATTCACTTTTGTGAGATACTGTAAATAACAGATTTGCATTTTCTAGTCAAATGTATATAATGTATTAATTTTTAAAGAGAATGGACGTGTGTGTGTGTGTGTGTGTGTGTGTGTGTGTGTGTGTGTGTGTGTGTGTAAAATAGAAAAATGATAATTTTCACAAAACTGTATGGATACAAATCAAGAAAATATGTCCCAGAGCTTTAGGTCAGCTTCAAAGGTGATAAAAAGTTCATCTATAAAGCAGCATGACCTAAATTATGGGGTGTACAAAGCCTGCCAAGATCTCCACTGAATCCCACAGAGAGGCTCCAGAGAGTTTCGAAGCTCCTGTAATACGGTCTCCTCTCTGAAGCAGAAAGCATGGTTTGAGGCCAGTGTTTGCTTAGTCAAGGTGAATAAGTTGAAAGTCAAAGTAGGTTCAAAAAGTTGCAAATAACAATGATTGCCTAACACGAAACAATGTAGCAGGTAAACAGAAAAGAGCACAATTTACAAAATAATTTGACAGTCCCATGTCATTCTGTGTTTCACAGTGGTAGTACACTTTACAGAGCACATGATACCAAAATGCACCCTATATTGTGTATTGTATGATGCAACAACATAGCCAAAAATAATATGTGATGATTATATGTTGCTTTACAATGACAGGGGAAGACGCAATGCTGAATGTGACGTTGGAACAGGGTTTGCAAACAAAAATGGTACTGTGAATACACCTATACTGTGTGTGTGTGTATATATGCATGCATGCATGTATGTATATAATTGTATTTATTCAAATTATTGTCTTATGTATTAGAGTTTTATATAATTGTTTTTGGAAATCACAGATGTCGTGTCCTCTGGGCCAAAGTAAAAAAGGACTGTCTGGATTGTTAACAGTACAAAACTCAAAGGCCAGCATCTCTAATGTAATGGGGGTGTGTTTGTGCCCATGGCATGGGTAACTTGCACATCTGTGAAGGCACCATTAATGCTGAAAGCTACATACATATGCTGCCACCCAAGCAACGTCTTTTCCAGGGACGTCTCTGCTTATTTCAGCAAGACAATGCCAGTCCACATTCTGCATGTGTTACAACAGCATGGATTCGTAGTAAAAGAGTGCGGGTACTAGAATAACCTGCCTGCAGTCCAGACCTGTCTCCCATTCAAAATGTGTGGTCCATTATAAACGCAAAATACGACAATGGAGACGGATCATTGATAAGAAAGTTTGCGTATATTTACACTTGTACTCAGATCAAGTTCTCTCATCATGCTGCAGCAGTGAAGAAGTTTTGAAAAGTGTCTCTGCTTTCTGAAAGATATGCTTAACCTCCACTAGTCCTCCTGCTGTTTTAGGGCTAGGGCCAGTGAACCGCTTGATTGTTGGCTCTGTCTGTGTGGGGGAGTGTGTTTTAGCATCACACACTTCTGTTAGCGTTCATCTGTTTCTCTGTATAAAAACGAGTGCTACCCCAGAGTGGAGCTTTTAGCTCATGAGATTTGCTGGAAAGTAAACAGATGGGTTTTAGTGAGCTGAGGGTGGCTCAAATTGATTTGCTTTTTCAAACAATTTGTTCTTGCTCTGCACTGGTTAAATGACTTCACACACATTGATCCATTGACAAGACATGATGTACTGTATTTACTTCTTTTCTTGCCAGTTTTCACTGAGGCTCTGTTAATCGAGTAAAGAATTAAAAAGGCTTCAGTAAGCAGATATGAAATCAACATTTGCTTTTGTTTATCAGCAAATCAACAGTGCACCATAAGCACAGAGCTTCTAAGCTAGTAATTAGCATCACACAGACACCGAGGTCTCCGTGGTACGTGTACGGTATGTGGGATTCTGCCTAACTGAGTGGCAGCAATGTAATGTTTCACTGTTAGAATCAGAAATCTGTAATGGCAGACTTGCTCTTTGGGTGAAAAGGACAGCTTTCCCATCTTCTCCTGTCAGTCTTAGTGATACAATCAAAAACATCATGTGCACTGCCATCCCTCTAAAAGAGCTCATAACAGGTTTTCTATACATTACATGAACAAGTGTTTGAAACTATGTGGAGTTCTAAAGAATAGCAGGTCAAATTTCACTTGCTCAAACTGATATATGATGATGTGAAAGACTTGATGATGAGACTCAAAGCATTGCTACTCTGATATGGCTCTCTCCCTCTCACTGGCACAAAGAAAAAAAAGAGAAAACTTCACATAAATACACTTGCTCACTAGTAGTTATATTAACAAACCTCAAACAATACCACAAAAACTACAAATCAAAATACATGCATTCACTTCATTGCAAACAGTATGAACCCAAGATATTTCTTGTTTTATTCTGGTCAGTTTAATTTCATTTGTTAATAAATATGCATTTTTACATTTCAAGCCTGCAACACACAGCAAAAAAAGTTGGGATGGGGCAATTTAGGGCTAGTAATTAAGTAAAAAAAAATGATGTGATTTCAAACAGGTGATGTCAACAGGTGAATATAAGCATAATTTGGTACAAAAGCAGTGTTCATGAAAGGCTGAGTCAATGTGGACCAAGAATGACCAGATGATCACTAGTTTATTAAGAAATGTGTAAAAAAATGATTTAAATGTTTAAAACAATGTTGCTCAAAGATCCATCAAAAAAGGGATTCGCATATTTCTCCCTTTACAGTGCATAATATTACTAAACAATTCAATGAGTTGAAGAATTTCATTGCATAAAGGCCAAGGTTGCAGGCCTAAACTAAAGCTCCCTTATCTTCAATCCATTAGACTGCACTGCATTAAGAGCTGTAATACATCAATAGCTTATATAAGCACATTAGGCAAGGAAATAATTTGGCAAATCTTTCTCAAGCCATATGGACACTTACACTTCACTGTGACAAAAATGAAGCCTTATGTCAACCACGTCCTTTAGGATGGACCATTACACAGTGGAAACTCTTATTGTTATCAGATCAATCAGTGTTCCAGGTTTTTGGAAAAAAATGGACACTGTGTGGTCCAAACAAAAATGACTAACCAGACTGTTATCAACTACAGTATCTAACAAAAGTGAGTACACCCCTCACGTTTTTGTAAATATTTTATTATATATTTTTATGGGACAGCACTGAAGATATGATGCTTTGATACAATGTAAAGTAGTCAGTCTACAACTTGTATAACAGTGAAAATGTGCTGTGCCCTCAAAATAACTCATGCATTACATGCATACAGCGATGATATTGCACCCCTAAGTGTCAATAGAGTTCACTAGAGCTTTACATGTTGCCACTGGAATCTCTTCCACTCCTCTATGATGATAACAAAGAGCTGGTGGAAGAATGCCTCACAGATGCTCAACAGGGTTTTGCAAGCGAAGTACCTTAACCCTCAGTTACTTTAGTAAGGGAGTGGTTCTCTTGGAGGTGTGTTTGGGGTCGTTACTGTATTGGAATAATACACTATGTCCCAGTTTCTATGAAAGTGTGTCAAATTTAGCACACCTACTACCCATACACACCTGAGACCTTGTAATACTAAAGAGACACATTGCATCGTGAATGGAAAATGGTTAATTGGGCACAATTTGGCCCTTTTTATTCATGGGTGAACTCACTTTTTTTTGCCAGCGGTTAAGACATTAATGACTTTGTGTTGAGTTATGTTAAGGGCACAGAAAATTTACAGTGTGATACAAGCCATATACTGTCTGCTTTATATTGTAAGAAAATGTCATATCTTCAGTGCTGCAGATATGCCTATAAAAATATATAATAAAATAATAAAAGAAATGTGAGACATGTCCAAAAGCCAGGGTCTGTCATGGTATGGGGCTGCGTCAGTGCCATTGGCAAAGGTCATTTTTGGTTCTGTGCCGGCAGCATTCATGCAGAAAAGTACATTGAGAAAAGATGCATATTTTCCAGGGACATCAGTGCATTTATCGACAAGACAACGCAAAACAAAAAAGTCAAATCAGTAAAAGGTATGACTGAAATATGGAAATCCTTTCCAGTCATCAGAGCATTGCTTTTAAATGTTTCAGTAATTTTATCCTTTGCTCCTCAAAGACTCAAATACCTTTTGTGGATACTGCTTTTGTACCAAATCATGATTATATTCACTTGTTGACATTACCTGCTTAAAATGACACCATAAATGTAGTGCCATAAATTGCTCCATCCCAAATTTTGTTGAACAATGGTATATTTATATGAGAGATATGAGATCTGTTAATTATATGAATTATGTTACAATATCTTAGTTTGTATACAAAATGTTTATGTAAACTGCAGTGTATATATTAAATACTTGATCCTAATAATTTCTGATCTTAATATTTAGGGTTAATTGATTAGAGAGTAATAAATTACAAGCCTTTACCACAGTAAATAAATAAAATGTATTGCTTTTTTTCTCAGGGACTACGAGGAACGCCTGGCAATGATGGTCCACAGGGATTAAAGGTGAGTTTTTTATGATTACATGTCCAATTTAAATTGAAAATATGTTTACATAAAGAACTAAGAAATTAACTGCTTTTCACTAGCCAATCTGTGCGATTATTCACAAGAATTGTATCAAATTACTTGGTTTGTAAAAGGGTGAAGCAGGATTTCCAGGACTGAAGGGAGCCAGAGGTACACCTGGGGCCAGTGTGAGTAAATCTGTATGTCTAAGAAATATACATGTGTGTATTAACTTTTATCATGATGGTTCATGTTGTTCATTTTATATGGTAATTTTTTTTATAATATATTTAACACATTTTGTGTTTGACTGAAAGCTTCTTTAAACATGTCACTGTTGCTAGTACTTTACCCCTTTCTGACCTCCTAATATAAACAAATGTAGAATCACATGATTTAACATGAACTAACACTGAAGGCTTGTCCAGGATAGATTATGGGAGGAAACACATTTGGCTTGTCAGGAGCAGGAAGGAATAACCCGCAGAAAGTGGAGGAACTAGTTAAGCTGACAGAAAGACTGAAGAGAGACAGAAGGAAAAAACAGTTTTGGCAAATAGAAATGTAATCACTGAAAAGACAGAAGGAAAAGAAGTTCTGGAGAAACACTGAAAGAGAAGACTGGGAGCAAATGAAATAACCACAGTGGTATCATAAACCGGATCTGGAGAACCAAGCAACCCAGTTACTATCAATGATGAATATTCCAAGCTGGCACTGAAATGGGCAACCAAGCCCAGTACACACAGAGCAAGAAAAAGCTCTCAATGCTTGTTTGAGAGGTCCTCTGGTAGCATTGGATTAAAACACAATGAAAAAAGCTATAGAAGCATGTATAACTTTGCTGCTTCAGGAAGAGAATCTGGCAGAGAT
The DNA here is from genome assembly GCA_034780495.1 of Parotocinclus cesarpintoi. Classification (NCBI taxonomy): domain Eukaryota; kingdom Metazoa; phylum Chordata; class Actinopteri; order Siluriformes; family Loricariidae; genus Parotocinclus; species Parotocinclus cesarpintoi. The sequence goes on along the minus strand of JAUZSV010427040.1, from coordinate 1,974 downwards.
GGAGATATAACTGATGGAAAACACAGTTCTGACCAGTACATTTTGGAAATTCAACTGTTAAAAACTTGTTAATGGACAAGTAATATATCAGTTTTTCAATTAACTTACCTGGAAGAAATGTTTTGAACTGAGCTCGTGTGGCTCAAAACAACACATGTAAATTTGTGTTCAGTGATCTGTAATCTTTTATCCAGTGAGTACACAGTTGTGAAACAGCCACCCGGTGGGTGCTTATCAGCTCTTTGTCTGAGTTTTAAGAAAATTTTAAACACACACAAAAAAAAATGAACACAAGAAGTAGTTGTTGGGATCTAATAAAACTTGTGTTAATTTAATGATATTTGCAAGTGCTTACAATGTAAAAGCAAAGTTTATTGAGAATACTCAACTGAGGCTCTCGTACCCTGCTGGGCTGCTGGGAAAGATCAGATGTGGTTGAGTATTGAAGGAATACAGGCTCAATATGGTATCCTGCGGCACATTTGTGCACAGATATTGCAGTTGGGCCCGTGGATCAAGCACACTAGTAAGTTGTCATAGCTGATGTATGTGATGGCTCCCGAGATCATCACACCAGCAGTTGGGGCAGTGTGTCGTTCCACAGCAAAGGCAGGATTGAAGCAGTCACCACAAGGCATTCAACAACGCTGCTGCATTTCCTCATAGAATCACTGCTCCAAACACCGCCATACAGCTAGGTTAGAACAGTCTAGATGGTGGACAATTAATCAAAATGGCCATCCTGCATCTCTCAGTTCAGTTGACATTCTGTCAAAGGAGCAAAATGTCACTGAGTGCATCGTTAAATGCTTGTTGTGGCAAGACCCAGTGCCTAATCAGACCACATCTGCAATCACTTACATCTGCCTAAGACATAATTACATACAGAGTTTTGCAGCATCTGTCATTTCTATATCGGTGCTTAATTTTGGTAATGAGTATAGATATAATAGATTTTAAAGCTGAGCATTATATGGTATCCACCTCTGGCCCATTGCAGTTATGTGAAAGGGTGATGTTTCAAGTCATAAAAACAGATGTATTCTGTTCCTGGCTGGAACCTAGGACCACTAGATTTGAGTTGTTTAAGACTCAAATGTGTGATAAGCTTTTCTTTCATTAATACAAACCTTGCTAAGGGATATTACTAATTATTAGTTACCAAGACCCACATCCACAAGACTGCATTTAGCTTAATGGATGAGACTTTCAAGGAACAAGTTTAAGAGAAGAATAGAATGCATGAGAATCAGGTCTGCTAAACAGCCACATTATTGTTTCTTTAATATGCCAGTATGAAGCTTTTACAAATTAATAGCAATGAATAGTCATAACTTTAACTGTAGCTTTTAAGCATATTTTTTTTGTAATACAAAAGGACTGAACTGCAAAGAGACAGGTCAACACATTCATACCTAACTAGGCTACAACATAATGTGTGCAAAAAACAAATTTATACCTATCTTAGTACACACTTTGTGCACCCTGTACACCAAACACACACTTTATGTTAAGATATTACTAACAAGCAATGCAGAAATGTAGTAAAGCAATACATTAAATGCAAATGCATTTTTTTTACATGGTTAGATGGGTTTGCCTGGAATGCCTGGGTTATCTGGATTACCTGGACCTAAGGTCATAAGCAATTTTTACAATGTGATTATTATAGTAATTTAGTAATAAGTTACGCTACTGGAATTTAGTGCATGTTATAATGGTCAATTAAACTTATAATAGTTTAGCATTTAAAATATAATTTTGTTTGGTCTAAGAGTTATTCCTTTTACCCTTTTGCTACTCTGTAGCACTGTGCAATAGTAAAGCATAGTAGGAAACAGTACTGGGCTACTAAAACAAAGCCTTATTTGTATTCCACAACACATAATAAAGGCACATTTTAATTACAAGTGTTTCAAGTCACAAAAAGTAATTATTTACTGATTTATGTTTACTATTTTTTTGCATATTGCA
>JAUZSV010427029.1:0-10453 GCA_034780495.1 Parotocinclus cesarpintoi | reverse complement strand
ACATTAAATAATACATTCTTTAACTGAGTACAGTAAAAGCAGCAGTGCCATTAGTGCAAAAATAAGCACCAAACATAACAAAAGAGTATTTATAACTACATTTAGTATTCACAGGTTAATTATTTTACGACCTCAAAGGAGAAATGTGCCCATACATCGTCTCTTGTTTTTCTCCCTGCTGACATTGTCTAGATTACTTAAGCTAAATCAGGAATAACGACAGTTCACAAAGCTAGTATGATCTTCCTGGGTTTAGATCAAATTTGTGCATTTGATTTGATAGCTACCGGCTTAACCTGCCTCTCCGTCGAATAGTTATGATTGGTTGTTTTCCTAACTTGTCCCTGCCTTTCACAAAGCTAATTCAGTTTTGATTGGACGTCACCTATGCCGAATTTTCGTCTTGTTTTTATTCGTTGATGAAAGTGTAAATTAATTTCATTATAGTTTTAATCGTTGTACGTAGTTTTTGTTTAGTTTTTGTCATAAAGAAAGGGTTTGTTGATGAAAACAGATCGTCAGCGAAATTAACACTGTCCTGAACCCAATCAAACACCTCTGGACATACCTAAAATTAGCTGTCCACTGATGGTCCCTATCCATCCTGACAGAGTTTGAGATGATCTCAGAAAAGAATGGTAGAAAATCCTCAAATCCAGTTGTGTAAACCTTGGGTCTTCCAAAATGACCAGAGGCTGTAATCGCCGCCAAAGGTGCTTCAAATAATTACTGAGCAAATGGTCTAAATGCTCCAATATTTTAGCTCTACTTATTTAATAAATATGTCTAAAATCCTGTTTTCACATTTGGATATAGTCAACTGAGAGTAGAATGATGGGGAAAACTTGATTTTTGTAGGCCACAACTAACAAAATATGGAAAAAGTAAAAGAGTTCTAAATGCATTTTACATGTAATGACATATGTAACAGTGCAGCCTCTTCACAGAAAACCGCTATCGAAAAGTTTTATTGAACACAAAGTTTTACTAGACAAAGTTTTATTAGACACATGCAGCGTCATTGAGAACAGACAGAATGCTGAGTAATTGTTAGATGGCACTGGTCTTACCATTCAGGTGATTTATCTGCAAACCATAAATGGATCAAGTGACAGCTGCAGATTAGTTTGTTTTTTAAAAGTTCTTTCTATATGTGGTGGTAAGCTGATGAACCATGGGGAAATGGGGGAGGGAGGCAAAGACAAGAATTGTGTCTTTGAAAAGCAATACACAAGACTTAAATGCAAGTTCAACTTTAAAAACAACAGGTGAAAAGCCTTTCTACAGTATTTTCCTGTACTGAAAAGCATTAATGAATGTTTCACACTGAGACAGAACTCCAGTACCAGCAGCTGAAAATGTTCTTACACTATTACACCTCTTTCTTCATGATTAATATTGGTACAAATGCAGTCTGCTTTCACCAGGTCTTTGAAGACACCTCACTGAAACATCACCATGCATCATGTTGATCGCAACACACAGCCCTCAAAAGACACCAACACCAAATCTTAAGCCCATGGTGGAGGAGCATCGTGGTGCAGTGCTTTAGAACCCCAGAGTCTGGACAGCTTGCAGCCATGAAAGGAACTGATGAGAGGATTTACGTGGGAATTGAAATTTATTGTTGCTAGTCCAAGAAAACTGTGTCCAGACAACGTGCCTGAGGCACTGGATGTTCCTGTACTGATCAGAACACACAATTACACACTCCAGAAGGTGGCTAATAAAGACACAGAATGTGTTCACTAAGACAAATGTGACAATTAGAGGGGTAAAGAAATAGCAAATTGTAGTGAAATATACTACTCACAAGAATTGGAGGATTGAAATATACCCAACTTTTTGTGAGCAGTGTATACACACACACACACACACACACACACACCCTTATATATACATAGGGCAAATGGTTCCTCCCATAGAAGCAGTGAGTCACAATCACTATTAGCACAGAACTGAGCAGCTAAAGCTTAAAGGATTTTTACAAGCTCAGCAGTGACTCAGAAACACTAAGATCTGATAAGAAATTAACGTATTTACTTGTTAATTTATTTTGACTATCCAATAAAATATATTTTGTCCAATCTGAAATGTACCTGCAAGTATACGAAAAGCTAAATAATGTGATAAGATACCGTTTAATAACTTTTTAAAATAATAATTAGGTTATGAATCAGGTTTGCACGTGGCCACTGACCTGCAGAGGGCGCACAAACTCAGATGCTTATGCAATGATTGTTGTGAGTTACTCTGGTTTAAGTTACAGTGCTGTTTTGTATTTACTTCAGATTACGCAAATATTTGGAAATAAATCCTAACCTAAACAATTAAGATTTTAGACTACAGACAGTTATTATGTAAACAAACATTGCAGTGTTTGATGCACTTTAAACATCTCAGTGTTCTGTTTAAACATGTAGTAATCATCTTTTTTAATTCAAATAATATTTTATGATTTGTGAGTTGTGAGATGATGTCACGTGACATTTTATGGTTGACCTGTTTAAACTAATAATTAAATAACTATTCCATTTATCTCATACAAGAGAGACAATAATATATTAGATTCCAAAATGTTGCCAGAGTAGGAACCATACAGGGACAACTGGTTTTACATGAGGGATAAGAGGCTGGTCAGGGGATCATTCCCTAGCTCTCCAATGTTGACCGTATCCAGCTCTGCATTGAACTGGCATCCCACTCAGGGCATGCTTATGCCTAATGCCCATGTTTCCCATGGAATATTTGCCAGAAACTCTCAAACCAGATACTCCAAATAGCATAAACACTAACCCATCTAAAAGAACCTGTGCAGCAGAACAAGAACTGAAATAGTTAAAGAGTTAAAATAGGGAGAAAAAACATAGTATCAGTAGTACTTGTATATGGATTTTAACATAATAAATATGATAAAAGGACTCGTTTGTTAAACAGTGGCATGGTTAGAATAATCAATAATCTTTGATTTGTATAATAACAAAGTACTTGCAAAAACTCAAATACGCCAGAGACATAAAGATGGAGTTCATAGCATGGATTCAGGAGTTTCTACATATTTATAGAGTGGATTTAGATAGAGCAGACAAAAGAAGAAAATGAACAGAATCATTTTTCAGCCTGGTGCTTCATGCTCATGATCGTCTGAGTGATTTGAGAATGAAAAGTAAATGGTTAATTTGCATAACAAAGATGAAAGTGCATGGGAACTGTTCTGGAGAGAAAAACATTGTATTGCATTGCACCTTTATTTTAAACGATCAAAGCAGCTTGTGGTTTGATGCTTGAGTTTTAATAATATAAACTCAAACAAAAACTGCAGGATTTTTCGTGATTGTTGTGAGTGACAGTTATCCAAGCAAAATGTGAGAATCAAATTCAGGGTTTCATTTAGTAAAATAGGTAAACATTAATTAATTCATTTTTCTATCGCGGGAGATCCAATGTCTAACCGACGGTGCATTACAGGTCACACACACACACACACACACACACACACACACACACACACACACACACACACACACACACACACACACACACACAAACCACAGACATTAAGTTCACTTTGTAATCACCAGTTAACGTAACATGCATGCATTTGGAATGGAAGTGAACGGGGAAACCCAGAATAAACCCACACAGACACTGGGAGGAGCACACAGTCTGGGGATCAGGATCAATCCAGGAATCTTGTAGCTGAATACACACACACACACACACACACACACACACACACACATATATACTACTCACTAGAATTTGATGATAATTCAAAATACAATATCCCCTGATGAAATATCCCTTTACCTTTAGCTTGTTGAATTGCAAACAAATAGTGATATGGCTACTTTTAATAAAGTCCTTAAACTGGAAAATCTAACAAACCATAATTAAATGCAGTAAAAAATCAAACGCATATAAGCCCCACGATTTGCACGCATGTAGGAATGAAGACGTGGTTTGGGACAAGGCCGATACAGCCCCTACATTCCTACAAGTGCACTACGTGGGATTTGGACAAAAATACATTGCAGCATTTCGAAAGTGTGCTATTAATTCCAGAGTAGACAGTAATGAGTAACAAGTCCGTTGGTCAGGATTAGCTTTCGGCTTTGATTTCTAATACAGCATATTCATTTACGGAGTGCACTATAAAGTGAATAGGCTGGTTTCGGAGGTCCCGGCTTGCGCACACATAACTCCGCCCAATCTGAGTCATAGATCACATGGGGCAAAAAAAGTTTCACGTCCTGCCCTAGAAGTTTGTGAAAAAGTTGAGAGAAAAAAAGTTAGAGTGAGTGCGCAGTGATTTCCGTTGCAGGGACTGCGCAGATGTACGTGTGTGAATTCAGAATTAACGATTTGGGATAAAGATATAACTTTTCAACTTCGGTTTTTCAAGTTTTTATTTTTTGAAGGATCGACAGGTTTGGGATCCTTTGGGTAGATATGCGCTTTTTCGCTCCGCTCTGTGCGTCTTGGAGAAGCGCAATCAGAAACCCGCTTTTATTAATCGGATAGCGAATATACGGTGATTTTTGGAGGTACCCATATCCGACCTGCTTGATGCGTTTTAGGTTTACGCGCAGTTGAGCGCAACAAAGAGCCTGCTGGTTTGTTTTTGTGTTTTTACTTTTGGGGAGACGTTTTCTCTGTCATTTGAAGCCATGGATCCGAGCCAGCATAACCCACCAGCGGGACACCAGGTGGTCCATGTCCGCGGAGACTCCGAGACAGATCTGGAGGCGCTCTTTAATGCAGTGATGAACCCAAAAAATGCCGCCGTGCCCCCGTCAGTGCCGATGAGGTTAAGAAAGCTCCCAGATTCGTTCTTCAAACCACCAGAACCAAAATCTCACTCAAGACAGGTAAATAACTCACCTGTATACTCATCAGAATTCACTATCACCATGACTAAATGAGGAACTGTTACAGTCATCCTAAAAAGTACTTTGAATGAAATGAAACATTTAGAGAAACCTCTCCATGTTCTCTACGTTTTAGTCATGGGAAGAATTGTTACACAACTGGTCACAGTCACAATCTGTTACTTAATAACTGCCTATAAACAAAACAAAAACTTCATACGGTTGTGTATATGCGCTTACATTTGTGCATCCTGAACTGGAACCCATTAGAAAAGCTTCCAAGTCAGCTGTGGTCAAGATGGTCGATGGATGTTCTTAGCTAAAGAACCATTGATACTCTTCCACAGTGACCTAAACTCTTCCTTTTTGAATCTGCCTATGTCAGAGTCATCGGTGGTTCCTATTAAGAAGGCTCAATAAGAGGCATCTTATTACAACCATTGAACACACTAAGTCTTCTATTTGCTTTGTCCAGTTTGATAAACCAAGTCTACCCGAGCAGAAATCTTCCATCATACACATAAATTGTTTAATGAGTTTGTTTCTTTTTGGAAAACATTTGTATGGCTCATGTTCCTAAAGGAACCTATTTAAACTTAAACACAGTCTAATATTTTATGGTTCAAGCAGAACACACTAGTCTTTTGAGGTGGCCAAGGACCTCTGTATCTTTCGGATATCAAATTAGTCGTTCTCCATAAACCTGTTAACCACCCAAAGAGCTCTTTTTACTTTCTTAAAGTGTTTTATTGAATTGACCTATTCTGGAAACCATTCCTGACAACCTCTTCCAAGTAGTACCCACAACTATTGACTAACCGTCCCAGAACCATTTGGGAACTTGTTTTGAAAGATTATATTGACTTCCTTTATGCACAAAAAGTTCCAACTTCCAGGGGGAACTTTTTTTCAACAACAGATGGCCTACAAGGAACCCATTTCAATTTAAGATTCAGTGCAGTCTTCCAATTTATAGATCAACAAGAACTTTCCAGAGTTTTGAAGTAGCCAAGAACCACTGTATCTTTCAGACAGATCAGGTTAATATGTTTCTTCCTGTCCACCAAAAGAACCCTCATGCACCCTTAAATATTTGATTTAATTAATCCATTACATTTAATGAAAACCATTACACGTAACATCTCCCAAAAGGCCTCTCATTTTGGCACTTATGTATTTCTAGAAGGTTCTTCATGCAGATGTTTTACCTAAAATGACAGATCATAACAAGAAACTTTCAGGAAAGGTTTTGCAAAATGTTGCTGCTTAACACTGAGAATGTTTCTTAGAGTTTGTTTCTCTGGGGCATTCCAAAACCATGAGTCCAAAAGAAACACATTTAAAGTTGGAATTTCATCACAAACAGCCATTTGGAGATCAACATCTTCAAACAGTTTAATTTAAATTGGATCTACGTTAATCACCCAAATAAAATAAAACTCCAGATGAACCCTTCTTCATTTTCCGATTGGATCATTTTTTATATTGTCTAAATATCTTTTTAGCGTCCAGTATGCATAGTAAACACCCAGTGAAGAGGAGACTTTTTTTATGACATTTGTTGCAAGTTATTTAACATATGGACGCACTTTGCACAAACTTTTTAAACTTAAGATGCTTTAAATGTTTCCCAAATAACCGTTAAAGAACTGAACAAGCAGTGCACATAGCCTACTTATAAGAATGCCTCTTAAAACAAGCTAATCCTATATGCACATTTAAAAACATAATTCGAACATTTTGATAGTATGTGATAGTGAGAATTTTACGTTTTACCTCTATTGAATAAAACTTTTCTGTAGGGATTTTCCTTTTCATAGCGCTACATAATTCTTTATTCTGCGCAAGCGCATCGCCTCTCCCCGTAATCGCGGCCCAAAATACCTCATTCTACCCTACGTAAGCGTCCTTCGTCCAATGGTGTTTGTACTGTAGCTAGTGCACTTCGTATTCAGTTTTAAGTCGTTTGAGATTCAACCACATATCCTGTGAGTTTCCCCAAAGTAGGCCTCTTGTGTTTCCTGTCCTGTTTAATCTGGAGTAGGCCAGAGTCGACCTGATTTTTTTACTCCACAAAATATACACTTTAGATTTTAAATAATAAAAAAAAAACTCATATAGTGTGTACATACATAATAATTCTATTAAGAACATATCTTATGAAAGTGTCTCCATAAAAGAAAATTTTTTTAACCAATTCTCACAAAAGTATACTATGCTGTAGTTGGTCTTTATGTTTAAATAAAGATGTATTTTGATTATATGAAACTGTTTCTACAGTTGTGGACTGTATATAAACTCTTGTGGTGCAGTAGTTCACCTTTCAATTTGCCATTGCTGGGCCCTTGTGGAAGGCATAACCCATAACTCCATTCTTTGTATTAGTATTCGAAAAGGATTGTGTGCTAAATGCAGTAAATATTAAATATGTATTGAAAATAAAGATTACTTTATATTACATCACTTTTATATCCCATTGCCAAAGCCAGTAATTAATTTTGTGTCAATCATAGCTGTCATTTGGCTGCCAGGTGCAGTGGGAATCACATTTTAATCACTATCATTTTTTACTCTGTAATATAAGCTCAAGCTTTTTTACATAAGCTCTGTAATATCAGTCAACATACTGTGGATAAAATGTATTTAAAATGTATTTGAACTTGAACAGGGACTCCACGGGGTTCAGTCCTGACAGCCTGTGCATAGTCTGCTCATGTCTGCCTCAAAATCATATGTGTATAAATACATTAGTGCATGAGATGCCTGGCTCCTGACCCACAGCAACTCTCGCTAGGATAAATCACTTAAAGACCAAAAGAGCAATTAAAAATTGGTACTTTAAGTGCATTAAGTACACAGTGTTCCTACATTTAGCAAATAACTCAATCAATCCTTATCTGTCAGATCTTAATATTGTCATGTGATTAGCCCTGTGATCTCTCGCACATTCACTCTTTCTCATCGTGATTCCCTACACCAGTTGGGTGACTCATACTACCTTGTGAGTCATACAGTTCCATCTTTAATACCCCACAGAAGTCTTAATGTCTTTCTGAAACCGTTAGCCCATTGTCTGTCTGTGTAATTAAACTCCTCACCCCTGTGGCAGGTTGTGGTTTTGAGGTGTGTGTTGTGTGTGACTCAACAGGCCAGCACGGATGCGAGTACTGCGGGCACACTCACCCCACAGCATGTCCGTGCGCACTCCTCTCCTGCCTCCCTGCAACTCGGCACGGTCACCTCTGGCAACTTGAACGGCCTGAATCCACCGGGTACATCCCCACAGCACCTGCGCCAGCCTTCCTACGAGATCCCTGACGACATGCCCCTGCCTCCGGGATGGGAGATGGCCAAAACACCTTCTGGACAGAGATATTTTCTTAAGTGAGTCTATTTGGCTTTTTGATTCAGACGTGGTATTTTGTAATGGACCAGTTTATTTTTACTTCACTGACTAGTTGGAGTAAGTGTGTGTGGATCTCAGATTTGCATAATTTTTGCAGTGCAGAGTTTGACAAATTACATAAATCAGACGGACCAGGTGACACTGTTAGTTGGACGGTAACAATCACTGAGGATCTTGAAGTTCTGGTTCCAGGTTCAAGACTCAAAAACACTCTGTCATTTCACCCTTTCTACCTTATGTATGTATGTAGTAAGTATGTAGTATGTACTGCATGTTCGTCTTAAGAATATTATCTCTATTATAATTAAGGTTGCTTAACTCATACATTGTCTTGAGAGACAAGATATATGTCATGTAAAAGTGTGTGTGTGTGTGTGTGTGTGTGTGTGTGTGTGTGTGTGTGTGTGTGTGTGTGTGTGTGTGTGTGTGTGTGTGTGAAAAATAAGAAAAGCAATATGTGGAGGTCAGTGTGTGGGGAACACTGCAGTATCTCGGTTATCTGCTACGCTATAGTACCAATACAGCATTGCTAAATATTGTATATAATATGGTGTTTGCCGATGTCCAAATTGTGTATCGTGCAACTTTATAGCAGGTATTGTGGGTGTTAAGTGACATATACCTGTACATGCATACTGGTTAAATGTAATTGATATAAATGTATGTTCTTAAATGCAATATATTAGTATGTAGTTTATAGTTTTATTCTCTTTGCCTTTGTTAGTTTGGTCAAATTCCACATATTCAGCAGGGTAAGGCTGTTTTAAATGTCTTATTAAATGTGTCGTTCCAATTGTTTTTGGAAATGTACCTCGACATTTGACTTTCGGAATCAACAGCAAACAACAATCACTTTAAAGTAGCCTACTTCTACGCTAAAGGTATGGCTCAGTAGATCCCTGCTAGCTCATTTATCTTCTTACACCCAAATTAGGATCGCCTACATAGCCATAGGGAGGAACTATTAAGTAGCACTAAAATATATGACTCTGTTTGTTCTGTCTGTGCCAGTTATATGGTTATACAGTTGTGAGACTTGGCCAATCACCAGTTATCACACTGTAAACAGACTGATTCCGGTCATCAGCCAACCTATCGATGGCTTTTTATCCTGGACCATGGTGCAAACAAAATAACATAGGACAACATGGCTTACAAATATACAAGGCACTGCGGCACAACAAATAACAGTGAGTATAGAGTCATAGTATAGATCATACAGCAGTGAAGTAGCTTTATGCTGTTATAAGATGCACTAGTGTACAAGTTCAAAACTTATATACAACAGCATGTAAAATATATAACTTCAGTTATTTGTTGCAGCATATACAGAATTAGCCTATAAACCTACTTAATATTACAGCAGCATACGAAGAAGTTTGCATAGTATAGAAGCATTGTATAAAAATGTTAGCAGCAATCTAAGTAAGTGATCGGCTGATCCATATTTTTTCAGTTCTGATCCCATTCCAGTGATAATATCGATACAGGATATTGTTTATAGTATGATTATTATTGTCGGTACTGTGTGGGGTTGGGTATGGTTTGCATTTTACTGATTGTGATTCTAATCTATTCCAATTTCAATCCCAAAGTATTGTTTAAGTGCATTAAGCCTTGTAAATATTTGTTAATGTTTATTAAACATATTGGCCTGTCCTGGCTAAAGTAGCTCTTGTGCTTGAAAAAAACAGCATTTGGTCATAAGCAGTACAATGCTAAAGCTTCATTTCATGCTGGTGCATCAGATGTTTTCCCTTACAACAGATCATCTTTGCACACATACTGCAGTTTTGCTTTTTCTCTGACAGTGGTTACAGCCTAAATGTAAACGAAATCATATTGTGATAACACTTTAGTCTGAATTTAGTGTTATAAGCCCCAGAGTGTAACATATTGTCAGCACATGCTGTTAATAAACATTAAATGTATATGCTGTAGTTAACTGTTGGACACTTAACAGTATGGTGAATAAACAGCTACACATTGTGGTGTAGAGGAAATAACTAACCTTGGTGAACTAGTGATATTGAATGTTAGTTTAATCCCAGAAAACAGTCAGACATAGTGATTGAATGGAGCTGTGCTGAGAATGAGCGATCAGGGTGTGTGTGTGTGTGTGTGTGTGTGTGTGTGTGTGTGTGTGTGTGTGTGTGTGTGTGTGTGTGTGTGTGTG
>JAUZSV010427018.1:0-10454 GCA_034780495.1 Parotocinclus cesarpintoi | reverse complement strand
TATATATATATAAATATATTAGTTTTTATTTATTTATTTATTTTTTTTAACAAAATGATACGTTTTTATATACGTAAAAAAAAATCAAATATATCAACAATCTACAAAATAAATATATAAAAATTATAAATATATAATAAAAATATTTTAAAAAGTATTCCACTACATTCCATTATAATATTTTACAATCCAATATATTTTAAATATATATTTTTATATTATATTATATTATATTTTTTCAAATACATAAATTATAAACACAAAATATAAAAATACATATTTAAAAAGAAAAAGAAAAAACCACAATAGATTTAAATATATGTAACGTAAAACAAAAATACAGACAAATTACAAAAAAAATAAATATACATTTGAACATATATTATAAATATGTAATTTTCATAAAATATAAAAAGACCTTGTGAAGAATTCTACATAAATATTCAATAATTAAATTAACAATATTCACATGTATTAAAACAAATAATTAAGATAATTAAAAAAAACAGAAAATGTATATAAAATAAAACAAATTTAAAAAAGATGCAAATGTATTATTTAAAAAATAATAAATATTGGATATTGTTAAATCTATATATAAATGCGATTAAAGTATAGAACAATACGAACTGTACATATATACACACATGTAAAAACATTATATTACTAAATTAACAATAAATTAATTCATAATATTTTATATTTAAATAATGCAGAAGCATAAAAATACAAAATCTTTAATTCTATTGATATGGTTTATGTAACTTATTTAAACATTTATATAATTATATGTTTTAGAATTTATATATTGAATATTTAATACATGACTTTTTTGGGGGGATAATTTTGGGTTTTGATTTCTGATTTACCTGGTCAGGTGTGACTCTGTCCGAATCGATGCACACCCCGTGCACACACAGGTCCTGACTCCCGCCTGCGCAGTCGTCATAGCGAGAGGTGCAGTGAGGACCGTACCACTCCGGGGGGCAGGTACACCTAAAGACACGACAAACGGTGAGATCGGACCCCGACGGACTCCTAACAGGAAGTGATGTCGATCAGGTGTGACGTTACGTATAAGATCCGGGGGTGTTGACACAGGTGGCGCCGTTCTGGCAGCCCAGGGACGTCCCGGCGTAGATCTGGCACTCGTTCACGTCCACGGCACAGGTCGGACCCTGAGGTGGGATCAGATCGTACGGCTCCATATATGGTTACCAGTGGGCGGGGCTATGAGCGTTACTGTTGCTTGTTTGTTTGTTTGTTTGTTTACCTGCCAGTTGTTGGGACAGAGGCAGTGGAAGGAGTCCAGAAGGTTCAAACAGGTTCCTGCGTTCAGACACGGGTTACTGCTGCACGTTTTCCTCAGAATAATCTAAAAAAAAAATAAAGATATAAAATACATTTAAGAACTAAAACACATTTATAATGAACGGAATAAGATCAGGAACCGTTCCTCCTGACCTGCTCGACGTTCTGGACTTTGGTCTCCAGCGTGGTGACCCTGGTGCTGAGCTGGTTGAGCTGGTCGGTGATGTTCTGAGAGGGGCCACTGTTCTTTATTTTCTCTATGTCTTCTTTATTCACTTTAATCTAAACAATCCCACAAAAATAACCAGCCATAAAGACCAATCTTCCAATAAATATCTGTCTGTATTCAAAACGATCGGTTATTCTCTAATTATCTAAGCAACTTCTACTTTTTAAAAGGACAAATCATTCAAAAAAAACCTTGAATGGTTATTAGTTAAGAAACAAAAAAGAGAAACAACCTTAACCTCTGTTAAATAAAAAAAACAACAACAACAACAACGTATTAATTCAGTTATGAATAGAAAGTTTGAACATTCGAAGATCAGTTTGCTTCTTTTATTTTTTTAATTCAAATAAAATGAATACAGAACTATAAATAAGTAAACAACGTCACTTATTATTGTAAAAAAACAACAACTACAACAATATTTCGAATGAAATAAAAGAAAAATACAGTCAGAGTACGATCATGTTATTACGGTAAAATTGTTACATAAACAATATTAAAATGACCAACTAAGAATTCAAAAAATGTCAAAAAATACAGTACTTTAAAATATTTAAACGCAAAATAGAATTGAACTTGACAAATGTAGTTCCTTCAAAATATTTTGACAATTTGAAAATGTTTTATTGGTAAATATTTAATTCAATGACATTTAAAAAATAATACCTTTGCCCTTTTACTGCATATTATATTATCTCTATATTTATATATTTAAAGAAATTCATTTTTCATTTTACTACCATAAAACCATTTTCGAAAAATTATAAAAACTACTAAACAAAACTTTTATATTATTAATACATTTTTTTCTTTAAAAAAAAAACCTTTGAATCTTTGTACTACTATTTTAAAACGCATAAAAATTAATCCATTCATATTATCTTCCATAAATCATGTTTCTAGATTTATTAATAATCCCATTTTGAGCTGCTGTACCTGGTTTATCTGCAGGGTGAGGTCCTCACTCCCTAATTTCACTCGCCCCGTCCCACTTGTCTCAAACTGAATGTCTTTATTGTTTCCGGGAGTAAAAACCAGGTGACCATCTCTCGAGATCAAACGAGGCCTGAAAATAAAAATCAAAACATTTTTAAAAAATGTAACAATGCATTTTATAAAGGTTACAAACATTAAAATAAACAGATATAACATTTTAATATTTGTTTCCTTACAGTTTTTAGTAAAATGATCAAGAAAAAACTTTTTAAAAGAAAAAATTCTTTAAAATATTTACTTTGATCATTTTTCTCTACATCAGCGCTACAGCTTACAAAAGGATAGAAAATAGATTTATATTATAAATAATTACTTTTAAACTGATCACTTGTCATTTAAAGGACATGAAAAATAGAAATATTAGTTATAACTTTATCATTTTATAATTAAAAAAGATTTTAAGCTTTTATAACGTTATTTCTAAAAACGTATTATGTAATTTCTAAAACACACTAGTAAGTTTAACTTACTAATTAATATTTTATTTTTCTATTATTATTATGATTATTATTATTATAAATAATTTACTTTATTACTATTTTAAGGTCAGAATTTTTAAATGGACAAAAAAATTATTACAAAAACAATTTAGAAAGGTAAGAGAAAATGTAATCATAAAGTTTTCTTTTTTTTTTTACCCTTATATGGATTTAAAATATATTTATATATTGATATGCACTTTTATATATTTTTAAAAAATTCTTACCTTTCTAAAATATATAAATATTACAGAAATTAAGATATACATTTTCATTATTTACCTTTAAAAAAAAAAAATAATTCTATAAATAAAACATCAATATATTCACTTTCTTAAAAAAACATTATAACTGTTGTATTTCCATTTTAAAACGTGTGCTTACATTTAAATCCATTAATATTCGACTCATTCTTGTCCTATATGTCCTATTTAAATCCTAAATGACTCACTGAGCCTCGCTGACGTCCCTCTTGTCGCGGCTGTGGTCCCCCTGCAGTCCGCTGAGGAAGAAGAGGAGGACGAAGGGCCACGAGATCCCAAGTGTCCGAGCCATGCTGAGAGAGTTCCCCTCAGGACGCTCTGCAGACACCAAACTGAGGTTTGAGCTTAAAGTCGGGCTTAACGCTGCTGACCGAGGTAAACTTTAATCTCAACTCCATCATATGATCTCAGAGATCAGTAACCAGCTGAAGGTCCTGCACCCCTCCCTCAGCCCAAAAGAGCTTCAAGTCCATCAGTCAGAAGAACAGAAACATCACACGTAGAGCAAAAAGAGCAAATTCAAAAAAAAAAAAGAGAGATTTATTAAAGAAATAATACACAGAATAAAACAAAAGTTCAGAAACATGAAAAACATTAAAAGATCTGTAAAATCTCTCACACACACAGAGGAAAAATAAAGGCCTGCTTTTGGTTTTCAGTGTTTCTGGACGTCTGAAATGATAACCCTCAGAGGTGTGTGATAACCCCGGTGTGTCCTAAAAAGTCTCATTCTGGTTCAGACTGGGGTTTTTGTTGTTGTGCATTAATTTTATCTCTAAGTATCACCTAAGTGTTTGTACATTATAAGTAAATAATGGTGAAAAACCCCCATAATATCCCTCAAAACACCAAAAATAATCCCACAGACCCCCCAAAATATCCCTAAAAGCATCCAAAGTTGCTCTGGATATGCATAAGACCCCTGAAACTGAAAAGAAAAAAAGTGACCAAAACATCACCAAAATGTCCCAAAACAAGCTGTCTAAAAACAAAGCAAATTGCATCCCTCAAAAACATTCCTTAAAACACCATAAATAACCCTGAAAATCCCCCAAAGATCCATAAAAAACACCAACAATAATCCCAGGCATCCAAAACAGGCCCCAACATATCCCTGAAACACCGTAAATACCAAAAAAAATAGCCCTAAGATCTCACCAAAATCTAAAGCACAGACAAAAACGTCCTTCAAACACCTACAATGGTGTAAAATAACTTCCAAAACGAGCTTATAAAACAAACAACTAAACAAAAGCATCCCTGAAACACAGCCGAAATGCCCCAGTGCACCCAAAATTGCCCCAAAAAGCATCTAAAAAATTTTATTTAAAAAAAAAATAAAACCCAAAACCTGAA
Organism: Parotocinclus cesarpintoi; assembly: GCA_034780495.1. Lineage (NCBI taxonomy): Eukaryota > Metazoa > Chordata > Actinopteri > Siluriformes > Loricariidae > Parotocinclus > Parotocinclus cesarpintoi. Next base: position 5,820 of record JAUZSV010427018.1, on the reverse strand, counting down.
ACAAATAACCCCAAAAGCATAAAAGCCCAGATTGGCTAAACCACCCAAGAAAGTCATAAAATGCCCAAAATGGAGGTGGATCTTTTGGGTTTGCTGAAGTTGGCATCATGTGGAAGAACCAGAGATCAGGCGGCAGCTTTGGGATGAACTGGAACCATGACTGTGAGATGAACAGAGGTTTGTATTCTGATTGAACATGACTTATGTTTCAGACGCTCCACATTGTTAAAAACCAGAACCAGAACCAGAACCAGGTCCGTTATCACGTCCGTTAGCAAGTCCATTAGCAGGACCATTAGCAGGTCCCAGGAGCCACGAGTCGGGTTCAGGACATCATAAGTTGGATGAGCCGAGCCACCACCCGGACGTTCAGACTGTTCCCCAGAACTCGGTACTGCTGCCTCACCGAGAGCTTTGGAGGAAAAGCTGAAAGGGAGGAACAGAACCCAAGATGATCAGCAGGGTAAAGAGGGAATGTTCAGTTTAACAGAGTGCTGATTAGTCTTTACTTTACATCCATAAAAACATAAAGTCATAAATTCTACAGCTCAGCTCCTGCTGGTTCAAATAAAACAAAAAAATGCTGACTACTGAAAAACTCAATCAGATCCTGCAGAGCAAACCTTCAGAACTTTTCAGAAGTCTACAAGATCTCACACTTCTACTGACCTCCTGCTACCTTCAGCTCTACAAGTTTTAACATCTGATTGACTACAAGCTCCAACTTCTGCCCTCCAGACCATTACAAGGTCCAACTTTTGCCCTCCAGACCATTACAAGGTCCAACTTTTGCCCTCCAGACCATTACAAGCTCATATTTTCCACCCTGAGCCCTATAAGTTCAGAAGTTAACTGCTCTACAGGTTCCTTGGTTGATGTTTTGGCTCTTACAGAAGTCAGGAGGGAAGCCCATGAGGTTGGCGATCTCTCTGGGTGTGAAATATCTGAGCTTGAGTTTTGAAAGCCGCTGCAGCTTCTCTTCTTGGTCCAGCAGCTCGAGCGACCCGAAGACGTTCTCCAGATCCACATCTGTCCCCGACTGGAGCACGGAGCCCGTCCCTTCCACGTAGTGCCCGTACCTGAGGAACCAACCCGTCACCGAAAGCGATCAGCACCAAAAGTATGTGGACGCTCCTATAGGCGAGTACTGACGGAAGCGGGTTTGCTCACCCTTTGGTGAAGCAGATGGACCTCCTGCAGCTGGGCCTGACTATATCCAGGAGCAGAGCGTATCTCAGGAGGGTTTTTGGAGGCAGCAGGTACTCGTTGACGTCCGGACCTTCTTCCAGAAAGTCCTGGAGCTTCCTGACCGTCTCCGTGCTGTCCTGTGTCCTCTTCCTGTCCAGATCCTCAGCCGTCTCCCTCTTATAGATGACAGATCGGCTGTCCTTCACCTCGCGGCTCACGGCTCCACACGGAGACGCGGCGGGAGCTCCGGAACCGTCGGCGCCGTGGGCTTTGGGAAAGTTGTGAAGGATCTGTCAGATTGCAGAAGTGAGATTAGACCAGATCAGACCGGATTTAGCATATTGTGCTGATTTTTTTACCTCTGCCGTCGTCTGGAAGGAGAACGGATCGGGAGGGGCTTTAGCGATCAGAAAGTAACGCAGCCTCGAGTTAGGGATTCCGATCTGTAAATAACACACACACACACACACAGGGCTCACTCCCAGCTGGAGCTTTGACATAAGAACGGATCAGAACCAGGACGCTTACGCATGTGGGTGAGATCAGGAACTCCTGGAACGTGTAGTTACACTCCGATAACGTCCGGATTAAGGAATTCCTGAGAACATTCAGAGATGAAACTCTCCTAAATTCAACCCGTCTCATTCCTCTGTCAGATCGTTTTCATTAAGATGATAATTAAGATGATAATTAAGATGATAATTAAGATGATAATTAAGAAGAGGCCCGTATTCCAGGTTACCTTGCTGCGGACGTTTCAAACCCCTTCACGTTCTCCAGAAGAATGAATCTGGGAATCTTATCCAGTCTGCAGACACAGCACAGGGAGCACATACTTTTTCCTAAGCAGCTCTTTTACAAGTACACACACACACACACACACACACACACACACACACACCCCTAACCTGGGCAGAAGGTCCAGTATGTAGAGGAAGCTCTTAGTTCTGGGATCAGAAACATCACCCTGTAAACCAACCCTGAAAAATCAGATATAAACAGAGAAAGATTATAATAATTATAATATATCTAATAATAATATTCATTCATATAAGAGGGAAATACTTCAATTGAACAAATATATAATAAATATCTAATACAAACACATATAAAAAGATGATATTATCAAATAATAATAATAATAATGTATGGTTTAAAATATGGAGCAATAATAAAAGTTCTATTATAAAATAATAGTAAATGCTTAAAATGGATTATAATAATAACATAACAGTTTAATAGCAATAATAATAAATATATAATCAGTGGTCAATAATATTTTTTAAAAGTAATAAGCGTAATAGTAATATATACTGAAAAGAAAAATATTCCTATTGTATTCTTAGAAATGTATAACAACAACAAAAAGAAAACTAGCAACAATATTGGAAATATAATTATAAAATAAAATTATTATAGCAAAGAAAATAATCGTAAACTAAAAATAATGTAAAAATTACAAAACTATTTTATTCTGGAATATTTAAGCAGTATAAGTATAAGAATAATATACTTTAATATGGTATCAATAATAATAATAATAATAATATTTTGAACAGTATAAATAATGCCAAATAAAAGTTTAAAAACATAATAATAATAATAATAATAATAACAACAATATATTAATAATATTAACAACAACAATATTTTAAACAGCATTAAAAATAACAAATAAAACTTATTTTTAAATTATTATAATAATAACTAATATTTTAAACAATAATGATAATAATAATGATAATACAAATAACATTTTAAACTACATTAATGACAAATAAAGGTTTCAAAACATAATAATCATCATAATAATAATAATAATAATAATAATAATAATAATAATAATATTTTAAACAGCATTAATGAGAAATAAAGGTTTAAAAATAATAATTATTTAAATACCATTAATAATGACAAATAAAACTATAAGAACATAATAATAATAATAATAATAATAATAATAATAATAAATAAATAAACATTATACTTCATTTGTTTGTGTTGATTTCAGAAGAAAAAAAAGATAAGTCATAATTTGTAATTATTTATTAATCTGAGTAACAGATTTAGTATTTAATCCTCTGTTTAAGTTATTTTTAACTTCCTTTTTATTTATTTTCCAGCTTTGGCTCACTTAACATTGACTGTGTAAGGTAAAAAAGGAGTAAAAGGAATAATTATTTGAAATAAACATGTAAGAAATAGCAGTAATGAATGTAGTGAATCTTTCTGAGGTAGTGAGTGTGGTAAATGATCAGGAATTCAAACATGAATTGTAAAAGTAAATCCCTTTTTTTTCCCCTTTCCTTTTTCCTGACAGGACCGAGTAAAGCCATGATGTCATGAGTTGGCATCGTTACCTGGTGAAGGGCTGGCAGGGGGGGCTCATCAGAATCACATCAAAGTCCAGCTGATTAAAGTCCTTTAACGACATGCCCTAGAGAATTCAAGTTAAAATAAAAAAAAAGTAAAAAAAAGAACACAGGAGCAGCTGGTGCATCATTACCCTGCTGAGGGTGCAGAACCTTCAGCCCTCCCCAAACCCAAAGTAATCGGTTACTCTACAGCATCGTCAACCGGCCTCAAAGGTCAACAGGGCCGGAAATAAACCCACCAACGTTATGAGGAGAGAGGCGTTTTTGTTGGGATGGGATCCTCACCTCGATGGTTTTAGGGAGCAGGAGGATTTTGGGGAAGTTGTGTTTGTAGATCTCGTTGGCTGTCGTGTTCACGTCCACCGCGGCTACGACTTCAGCCTCAACTCCGCTCTCTACAAACACAACACATAATAAACTCTACAAATCTCATGGACTCGATAATAACAATACAGATCAAACCTAGTGAGAGGACACTTTATTAGGTACACCACTTTATTAGGTTCAACTGCTCTGTAACGCCAATATCTAATCAGCCAATCACAGGGCAGCAACTCAGAAGGTGCAGCTGACAAATCTCTTAATCGCAGAGGCCAAACGCTCAGAGAAATGGCTAAAGCTGTCCTAGAGGGCAAAGGGTTAAGCCCCAGTTTATTGGACAGAAACTCTGAGCTAATGATTAGCTTTTTTTCTTACAGTTTGAGATGGGTTAATTGGGTTATCCGGAGTTTATATCAAGTTATGATCAGTATAAAAAGTTATTTGTGGTTAAATTTTAAGCCCTGGTTTTATAATGAGGCCGGAACTCGAGGTGTAAGGATCGAAGTCATGAGTGTTCATAAACTTTTTCCAACCCCAGACTGTGAGTAAATGATATTCATAGCCATAAGGGACGGAATTAAGGACGAATTAACTTAATAAACGCGCTTGTTTGGAAAAAAAACATAGAGATTAAACACCAGTAAACGTAACAGTTCACAAACTTTATCCTGTGCGCTAGGGTTTGGTCACGTGATCTGCCTCATCACCATATATAGACAGACAGTACCAGATGTTACCTGGTTACGAGGTCCGGCTGTAATAAATGTAAACAAAGGCATAAACGGTATAATAAATACAAACGAGGTTATTATTTGTACCCCTGATAGCGCAGTGCATCCCTCCTATCCCACTGTACAGCTCCAAAACACGCATTTTCTCCATCTTTTGTCCGAAAAACTCGTCCAAAACAAACTCACAGCTAACTAGGTTAGCATTTGTAGCGGTTACCGTTCCGGACAGGAACCGCGCTCGGGGAACAAGGTTCCGTTACAGCACTGTAATTAGTGCTTATTTATTTTTAGTCGTATTTTTGTTCATTAAACACGAAATATCGTTATAATATCCGTTGATTCTTTGTTTGTGTCCTACCCGTGTCTCAGTCGTCACCCCTCTTGTGTGGTTAAAGCATTCGTTATTTATAGCTTTTAAAACGTATATTTACGAACTTACGTATTTAAACACACACGTTCCTTGCACAAGTAAACTTCATATAGGCCCTAATCTGATCAAAAATACTCTAAGGAAAGTTTAAATGAACATATTTGACTCAGAACTACCAAAGTACACGCTACCAAATGTACATGCTACTAATTTTAGCAACAAACTCCACTCCACTACTTCATTTTAAAAATATATATATGCTTATCGGTTTTTTATCGATCACATAAAGATAATTTAGGATCCCAGGGGCATGGATAATCCTCTAGATTATGAGTAACAAATATAATGTGCATATATAGTGATTTAGGGTAGTAGAATGCGTTACGCTGAGCATTTAAAAGGGTTCGAAAGTTTATAAGGTTTATAATTAAGGGGTTAAGGGGGTATATAGTGGAAGAGAAGTGGGTAAAGGGGATATAGAGGGGGGCAAGGGGGGAAATAAAGGTATATAGGGGCTATAAAGGGTATAAACCACACACGTGGGTATATATTGGGCACGCGAGATGGTGTTTTATGGTCTGTTTTTTGCTTAATGTTGTTTACTTGCACTATTTTGTGTACTCTTTGTGAACTGCTTAGACTATAATGTACCCTAAACAATCATGCCAACGAGACAGAGACAGAGACAGAGAGAGAGAGAGAGAGAGAGAGACAGAGAGAGAGAGACAGAGAGAGAGAGACAGAGAGAGAGAGACAAAAAAGAGAAATACAGAAACAGAGAGAGACAAAAGGAGAGAGAGAGAAATATTGTTTATTTAACAATCAGTTTAACATC
>JAUZSV010426996.1:0-10455 GCA_034780495.1 Parotocinclus cesarpintoi | reverse complement strand
ATGCTTATGGACAATGCAGTGAAATGAAAAATTTATACTGAGGAGTCTTTCTTTATGAAGAAAAAGGTACAAGTCGATCTTTACAGATTTATCTTATAAGCACCATGAATTTGTACTGTGCCAAATGTTATACATGCAATAAAAAGGATTTTTGGAGCAAAAGGGAAAACCGTAGAGAAATTCTTCTCTTTCACTCCCCCTTACTGTAGCGTTCAGGCAAAGATTTCAGTCACTGCAGCAAGACTCTGCAGTTAGACTTTAACCCTGCAAGTGCTGGATGATACTTAAACCGTAATGATGTACTTCACGGAAGTAAAGTTTTAGGTTTTTTTTTTTCCCCCCCGCAGGCTATTCCATTTAACGATATAAAGTCTGCTTATATAATTACTGCTGAGCAACTATTCTACCTTGCAGTGACAAAATGTAGGACAAGATGTGTCCCAAATATTTGTTCTCTGCAAGTTCTTAAATGCGTCAGCAGCAGGTAAACAGCTGGCAAGGGAGATGTTCTATTGTGCTACTTTTCAAGGGTAAAAATGAAAAAGACCATAAAAGAGCTCTGAGCTAAACTGAAGTGCTTACACTTCAATGATGCACCTCTGGTGTTTGACCATATCAGTAAAGAATTTTCAGCTGGGAGCATTTTGGCGAGGTGGCTTGTTTAACACTTCCGCAATGTTTTAGTTTTCATTTCAATATGGGGACTAGAACAGTGATTAACAATTAAGCAGTGTTGTGGGCTAACACTTAATTACGTGGTCTAGTCATTTTAAATGCATTTCCAACTGTTTTTGGTTTAGGCTTGAGCTGATTTTAACAAGTGCAAGAGAACAAGTGATAAATCATTGTTTCTTTCGTTATAATATAATGTAGGTTAATGTAGATGTTTTAAACTTTAATTTATAGTAGTTAGATAGTATACTTTCCATATCTCTGCCATTATACAGTACAGACCACTAACAAACACTCATTCAACTCCTCGGTTATTGATACATAATTTACAATGGATTTGTCTAAACATAACCCCTTTGTAAATCAGGGAGCAGATAAACAATAAAACTCAATTAAAGAATAATACAAATAAATACAATACCCTATATACCCTATGTACACTATTTCATACCAAGACATTTTGGACAAGTGCTTCCACTGAAAAGTCAAAGTAACATTGTAGATGCATACATATATCACACAACTCAAAATAGGAAATGTTAGGACAGTACGGAAAAAGCTAGCTTCTTACAATTTCTTTGACTTTTATTTAATCGCACCCAAAATAAACCCGAGATATTTTCATACATCCCAGAGAAGTCGACTCTGCCTTTGTGCATGGTTAACATGAGACTTCTTTTTTGCACAGTGGCATTTGTTAATGTAAGAATGTATTAGTACTTGACAAAGGCTTGCCAAAGTAATCCCTTGTAGAGAGATAAATATACAAATCCCTTCCAATATTTATTTAAAAAGAAATATGAAGTTGACCAGACAAAACATGAAATATAGCAGGTTCACACTGTCTGCAAATAAATAAAAGCAAAAAAATAAAAGTAAATGTAAGTAACACTTTTTTTTTTTTTTTTAAACATGCATTTTCCATACTGTCCCAACTTTTTCAGATTTGGGACACAGACACACAGACACAGGACATGTAGAGAGACAGATGTGTGTGTGTGTGTATGTTTAGTAATTACCCCATGTTTCTTTCCTATGTGGAAGCATGCACAGACACAGATGAGTAGATATTTGAAATAATACTAACATGATTGTATCTAAGGGCATACTGTGTTCACTAAAGCAGAGATCGTACCAAATCAAGTCAAATGTCCTTTTCTCACCAGAAGCCTCTGAGTCACGACTTGCCTTTAGAATGTAAGCATTTTTCCAGGTAGTGAACCTCGCTATGGCATGTTACTGCCATTGGGCAAATAAGTCTCCAACTGGCATAGGCACGGCTTACAGTCAGAGATGGGCGTAAGAAAATATGAAGAGCACTGGAGAGGATTTTTTTAAGCATGTCTGCTCGGTTTACACAAGTATTCATGCCAATGTTACTACAACATGAAACATTAGTTATGCACCAACTTTAAAGGGCAAACAGTAATTGTATGGAACACACTACAGCACAATTTGAATGCTGCATTAATTGCAGTAGACCGAGAAAGAGAGAAGCAGAACACCTATTTGAACACATCGCACTTTGGCAGACCTCGTCTTGCCAGCAATTTGTAAGAGCACCTCCAGAGTGTTGCACTTTTGCAATTAAGAAGTGATTTGGAAAAAAGGTGTGTGGCTATGTTAGCAACCAGACTGTAGCACAAAGGAAAGCTGAAGGAGGGAACAGAGACAGAATGCACCAAAAGTTCAGAATTGCTGGATTACATGGCAATTTGGAGTATCATTAAATTAATTGCATTGATCATTTTTGAACCAAGTAATTTGGGTTAACTCTTAACAAAAAGGTCATTTGATTATGGATGAGTGATCAGATAGCCAGCTATAAAGGGTTCAGCACTGGTTTCATTTTCCACATGCATTGTGGAATCTTCATCCATCTCATCTAAGCTCCATTTTCCTGAATAATACTGGTGCCACTGGTATTATGGCTAAATGCAAATTGGGGTATTCAGTAGAATTATTTTAATAGAGAAGACAGATACTTACACCAGACAGACTTAACAGTTTGTCACAATTATTCAGTTCTCACCATATCACTGGGAGTGGAAATGACATTGATGTCAAACTCTCAGGTACAGTGCACGTTACACAACAAATGTAAGCCCAGGGTTCGTCTTGGTCACCAATTTTACATCCACATTAGTGCCCATAGGCTTTTTTTAAATAAGTGCAGTTAGCAACATTGTTGAGCCTTAAACAGATACTCACAACAGATGTAACAGGATACATAGCAGTTGTTGCAGCATTCAAAAGATACTTCTACTGCACTAAAGCTTCCCGAAGACAGTTAATCCTATTGTTAAGTACACACTAGGCTACTGCATGAAGAACACGTGCATCAACGTGCATTTGTAAATGTGTGCGTGTCAGCTTTGCCAGCATCTTACCCGAGTAAACGTGCTTAGATCTTTCTATAGTGCCTACACTAGAGTGCATGTGCAGACATGCTTGAACTGACCAAAAAAAGGTTGCTTTGGGGAACATATAGATTTTTAATAACCCTAAAAATTTAAGGGATACTTTAAAATGAAATACTCCATATTCCATAAATACTTAAATACTAAAAACTATTTTTGTTGGAAGTGTATACTAACAGACTTCAAATATGTTTTGAATTCATAAAGCTAGGTTATATCTATAAAATGGTCTTTGATCACCTTCAAAATTTTCAGGAATGGTTCAAATCAAGGGCTAAAATCTTTGTTCTCCAGTGTAATCGGAGTATCCATTACAATATATATTACATACACAGTATCCACGCATATCAAAATTGTCAAATCTACTACTAATCAAAATAGAAACAGTAATAAGCCATAGTGAACTGGGCTTGGCCTAATATGTATTGGCCTAATTTTATTATTAAAAGTCGCTCAAAAGTGCAAATTAAAGTAGGACAATGTCGTACATGTATGCAATTTCCAAAAAAGTGCCGATGAAAATACTATTACTTATGTATTATGTTTTACCTGAAAGATTTGCCTTGAACCTTGTTGTAGAATTTTTTGAAGTTTTTATTTCAAAAGAGTGTGGACATAATGGTATGCTCATCATGTTCAACTGCTTTTGTGGTGAGTGTGCCAGAAACAAAGCAAACGGGTTATTATTTTGAATGAAACTGTATGATGCTTGTAATTAAGCTCTTCACACTTTTTGAAGCGTTTGATTTGGAAAAGTAACAGATTGTGTGTTCGGAATCACATCCTGCTAACGCAGGGTCAAACATTTCATCTGTCGCTGGGTAATAAGAAAGTCAATAGGCAAGATCTGTAGACTTTGATTGTCTACAAAATCAGCCCATTAGAAGCAGAGTGGAACATTCATCATTGGCTGACCTTCTCCTTCACTGTCTCAGGAGAATTCAAAGAACAGATGTTCACGCACTTACTGTGCCTTTATTCTAGGTTTGTTAAGTGAAGACTGAAAAACTGTCATCCAAAAATGGTCCCCAAAACTCAAAGGGCTAAGGTTTTGCCCTCTGCAAGTCTGCTGTCCTACTTTAGATGCATGTCAGGTCAGTCCTGACTGCATACCTTCTGAACATCTGAATGATTTAAATTTGAGCAGGTGAGGGCTAAAACATTGCTGGCTGACAATGGTCCACTATTCATCCATGTACAGAGACTTGGACAGTCATACAAGATGTTTTGTTGGCTGCTTTTAAACCATTTCAGCTAAAGACATGCTTTCATTTGCCAAATTCTAAATCACCTTTGTTCGTAAATAATACAAAAAAAATCACAACAGATGGCTAATGGCAAATGTCTTACTAAAACGGGTTGTATATAAAATGTTTAACAATAGCCAAACAAGAAAATGCTAAACAAAACTTATGCAAAACAATACATGCAAAAGTGCTTAGGATAATACACTTGGTCATGTAAGACACAGCAGTGTTTTGTCATCTGCTGACATCGTGTTACTTTGTACTACATTACCAGTGTTTACTGTAGTATTACCTTTCATTTTTGGGTGATCACACACCAATGCACACAAGCAAACTGTGTGTGCATACAGTTAAAAGCAAGCGTAAAACATAAGTTTAATCCAGTCATAAAGGGGATACGAGCCGTTTAAGCCTTAAAGGCAAACACAGCTTTAAGCAGAGCCAAACCGCACTGTCACTAGCCATAAAGTTCAATCAACAGTGTCTGGGTTTTACAGACAGTGCAGATATCTGCTCTGACCTCTACTGGAGCTTAACGAAATGGCTTGTGGAGGGTTCGGGCACAGTAAGTATCAAATAAGGAGCATGACAGCAAGCTGTATTCAAAACTGAGCACAAGAGCAGTGAAAATAAGGTTTACACGTCCCTGTTGTCACTGATGGTGGGTTTTATAATAAACAATTCCAAGATAACAATATTACAACTTAGCTGTATCTGTTACCTCTGGCGGTACTTTGCAATTTGTCTGTTTAGTAGTTACTGAACCCTGGTGGTCTGTTGTTCTGACACTTCTCTACACTCTTGGGTGAAGATAATTTGGTGCAAGCTGTGAATGACAAGCACCTCCTAGAGAGATGCAACATCAGGCATTTGAAAAAGGAAGGACAAAACTCAAATAAGTATGTACTAAATAAAGCACTTTCTGGTTTTGCCTGCGATACACAGGGTCAGTTTAGCATCACTAGAGTGCTGAAGAAAAAAGATAATAAACCTGAAGAATAAAGATAATAAACCTAATAAGAAAAAACGACAAATAAAAAAAAAAAATATTTTTCTACTTACCAAGTGGGCAATACAGAACAGATTTTTTAACGGTACGTGACCAACTGCTACACTAATTAACTTTAATGTTCCTGTAAAAGGTTGCATTCAACTTTAAAAAGGTTAACATTACTTTTACTTGAAAAGCACCTAGTGCATCAAGCTTTCCACATAACTGTGCTTCTAAAAATAAAATGCATCTAATGCATATCACCATTTCAGATTCACTTTCAACAAGAATGCTTAAAAATGAAGCTATTTGGTGAAAGTTTGGCACCAACAAAATACAAGAATTAATGACTGGGTTGGTGTAAATATAAAGTGTATATTTATACCATTCTACAAAAAAACATCCAAATTTTTTTTTAATGGAACACTAAATTCAAATCATTCTGCATGTGCTCCCTTCTGGAGCAAACTGCACCGTAAAAGCCATGTTCCTAAATGTAACACACACCTGACCGCAAATTGGAAATGTCACAGGGTCAAGATGACTGACTGCTTTTGCTTTATTACTGCAACCATTGACACAATGTTCATAACACAATGTGGGAAAACTACAGACTCGGACAAACCTACAACTTGGGGCTGCATACTTTTCACGCACTGTGCATATTTAATCACAAGTAAATTGCATACAGAATCACAAAGAAGCTTTGAATAAATAAATACATACATAAATAGACAACCAGCAAGTGCTGACAGAATCTGAAAAAAGAAGCATCGAAGACTTAGATGACTTTTGACAATGAGCACTCTTACACAACAACACATTGTTCTATTGCTTCCTGGGCAAAGACCAACCCAAAATCCACCCTGCTGGGAGAATAATGCATGCCTTAAATTGCCCTTCCAGAGCTAGCCTATTTATTACACATAGAAGAAACTGCAGATAAGACCATAGCTAAAAAAAACTTAAATTCTGCAGGCCTTAGACAATCTAAGCAGTCTTTTCCACAGGAGGAGGAAACCAATGACTAGCATAGTGTCTGCATCCTTAACTAAAGATCCCTGGTCACAAAACCACTCCAATCTCAATTTTCAGTTCATTAAAAACAAAAGCGATTTCCAGCTCCAATACAACAAGTACTCTTTATTCTCATCTTCATTCATTGTAGGCTTAGATTTCTGATTATAATACCAAACTACTTAAGTTATCTATATATCACATGAGTGATCAGGCATACGGACATTTTCCCCACACTTCCTTTTAGGACAGTGGGATGATAAAAGCTGCTTGGCTAAATCAAGCCCGGTGACAGTTTGCCGCTGAGTCTGGCAACATCACACAGATTCATGTTGCTATAAATCCAAGTGGGGAAGCAGACTTTCAAGCCAGACAACTTTTGCCAAGGCTACGGATGCACACTGGCCCTGTAAGGACAAGAGGCGGAGAACAAATGGCATGCAAGAAAAATCCAGAAGCCCAACGTCACATACTGCATACAAAAATAAGGGGATACTTCATAATGAAATATCCCATAATAAAATGTTCCTTAATTCTTTTGTGCAGTGTATTTCAGAAAGTTTTTTTTTTTTTTTTGGTGGGGGAAGGGGAATTGCTGCAACTCCATGGGTAATTAAAAGGAAACAGCTGTGACAGGACAGCTCAGCGGGAGAGACAGAGGCACCATCTCTCTTCCATAAGCCCTTATTCCAACTAGCAGAAGGTTAACGAGGCCTGTGGTGGGATACATGTCTGATGCCAGGCTATCTACGTGCCACTCTGGCAGCAAGAGAGCCTCCCGAACGCTAGACACGTAGATAGTATTGGGCATCTGGCTGGCATGTAGGCAGGGGTGAATCAGTCAGGCTTGGAGTGAGACTAAACTCCTACTTCTCCTGGCGCGGTCTCATTATCATGCTTTTTTTTTTCCCCCCACGAAACATACACAAGCTATTAAGGGGCCATTAGCATTGTTAGATAGCTCCCAACCTAGGTAGGCTGAAGGTATAAAGGTTTGCGTGCTGCACAAAACAAGACATTCAGTGCCAATTGTTAGAATAAGCTTTTGCGAGTAGCAATTATGTCTGAGAAAAAGACGGTACAGGGTGCCAACAGTAAAAGAGCAAAGGATCATTAGTGTTAGTGTGCTTGTAATGGCTGCAGATCTGCACGCTGGTGCAGTCGTATCCTGAAGTCTTGAAACCAGAATCGGCACATTTGCAACTCACTTTTGTATAAATACTATAATATTATTTCAAGAAGAACCTGATAGTGTGTGCGCGTGTGTGCACGCCCTGACCGCTGTTTACACAGACTATATAACACTGTATACAAACAAGAGCCACTGAAACATCTGAAACGTTACCGCTAAAATCAATACAGAAAGCCAAGACTTTTTATTACAGGCCTTGTTTTATTGTCACCCCACTTCTCGCCAAATTCTCCTCATCCTTGGTCTGCTAAGCAGAGCTACGAGACAATTACATCTCCAAACTAAGCGACACTCTTTTAATGAACGCTGGTAAATGGCAGACATCTACAGGCTGTAGACTGGCAGCATTACATTAACAAAGCATCATTACACTCGGCCTCCTCCTCTCTTGCAGCAATACTCACACCACCCTCCCACCCTCGCTTCCCATTGCACACTGGCTCTCCACAGCTGAGCAATATGGGAATATAGAGTTATTTCGAAAGAGACTCTGTCCTGCTCGCCCTTTCTTTAAAGTCTCAGTGGGAGGTTTTGGATGGGCTAGAAAGCTGAGATTAGGTGCTTCTCCCTAGGCTCAGACTTGTCCTGACTGCTGCTAGAGGTCAGTCATTGTGCTGGACTAAGCCAGTACAGGATTATTCGCTTGCAAAAAAAAAAACCCTCAAAAAAACGCAACATCCCTCCTGTGTTGAACCTGACTGATCAGGCAGTACGAAGACTCGCACCAGAGTCGTTGGGACAGGGGAAACGGATGACAGCTGTAGAGTGTAGAGGCTAAAACAAAGTGTGTTTTAACACAGAGACTACCATAGTAATAATGTGCCTTATGGGGGTCATGGAAGGCATTCAGTGACAGACACGCTACCCACAGCTCTTCCACACTCTGCTCCTCAAATTCCTAGTATAACCACACACCCTCCCAGGCATGCACACAGAGTCACTTTACAGCCGCCAAAAGCTCCCTAGTACCCCATTCAAAGAGATATAAAATCTCCCATGCACTGAACAAAGGGAAAGGATTCCACTTAAGTTTCTAGGCACAATTGCCAAAGGAGCTGAATCATGGTTCTAAGCACAATGAATGTAGCTCAATGGCATTGATTAAAAGATTACGCCTGACTAATGCTGAGCATGTGTCGGATTGAAAGGAAGAGCGAGCCGCATGGGTGGAGGAACGACGGAAGCAGAGAAGAGGCAGCGGATGGATCAGTTGTGGATGGGCTGCTATTTAATTCGTCTTAACAATTACTACAATTAGCTTCTCCATCCTCTGCGCCATCTGGGGCCCTGAGCCCAGCACTGATGGCAGCCTCTATGGTGTACACATGGAGTGAATGGCCAACACCAGCAGCAGGGACGAGGTGGCAGGGAGGCGAGAGATGAAAACAAAACTAAGATGGAATTTCAGAGTTTGAAAATACATTTTGTTTTGACTCTTTGTTTGACTCTCACCTAGATGGACTGTTCATGGTAATATGTGGTACTAGTACCATGGGATATGGCTTAAAAAATCCACATCGCGATTAACTGAACACTTGAACACACTATAACAATTAATGAACAATTATTTTGTTTTCTCCTGAGGTCACTGACAAAGTTTGTACTGTAAATATGTTCAACAATTAAGGCTGGGATTTTTTCCCAATTAAACAGTGCATATTGTAGGGGTTTTAGAATAACAACAGAGGAAAAACACACCAATGAACTACTTATGGTTATTAAATATTTGACTAATTTAAGTGAGAGCACACCACATTTTTATACTAATTTCTTAATCCTATTTTAGCTGTAATGTAAACGCAAACTCCCTAGTTATGGGAAAAAATGACATTTTAAATAACATCATGCAAATAGTAGAAAACAACTTGCAAACAAATATTTAAATAATGCCATGTGTAATTAAATGAGGTGTTTAAACTCACTGAGCTCCACTATATGGGAGCCACGTCCTTCAAATTACAGTAGGAAATGACATCCAATATTTATTTGACTTGAATCCTTAACGTATTGTAAAGCGGTTGTAAATGCTCGCTCTATGAACAGTTGCTTTGTTGAGGTACTTGTAGAACAACCGTTACCGTTGGTAGCTGAAACCTTAGTAGAAAAAAAGAAGAAGAAATTTTTACTTATAACTTCAAATAATAAGAAATTAACAAGTTATTGTTTGTGAACAAACAATTGCTGGATTATATGAAGGCACTGATGTGTGAGCTTGCTTTATGGATTCACTGGGAAAAAAATATTTCCTACCTATGAAAGGACACTCGTGGAGCTACCTGAAGCTAAGTTACAGTATCGCGCAAAATCTGTGGCACTACAAGTTTTATGACCAAGGTTTATCAGTTCGTAAGTTTCCAGGGGGTTACTGCAACATTTCTGCTCACTTTGCCATTATACGGTATGACGTCAATAACAGACAATTTAGTGTATGCTGCTTACAGAAACCCTCCCGTGTGACTTGTGTTCTAAATAAGCATGTTTATTTGAATTGATTTTGCCATTTAAAAATCTATTTGTCTCATGTTGCCACAAATGAATTAAAAACAGGAAGGTTAACAGGAGTTTATGTAGCCATTAATAAGAAACTGTTGTAAACTTGCAGGGGCAAAACGGTATCAAATTTATTTCAAATGTGTGGGTAATAATTTACTTTAATAAATTGGTTTAAATGCATGCGAATTTTATACAAGTAATTTTATCTTCCTAATGGTGTATTCCTTTCCACTGGGCATGCAGAACATCTTAGGTTGGAACTAAAGTTAAACATAACGTTATTTAGTATTAAACATGTAACAGTAGTTCATTACAACAGGATGTTATAATGTAAACACACAGGCACACACACACGCGACACACACGCGACACACACGCGACACACACGCGACACACACGCGACACACACGCGACACACACGCG
>JAUZSV010426974.1:0-10455 GCA_034780495.1 Parotocinclus cesarpintoi | reverse complement strand
CCCACCTCTGCCAAGCTGCCACAGTTGGGTCCTTAAGCAAGGCTCTTAACCCACTATTGCTTGAATTGTAAGACTATATCAGTTGTAAGTCGCTCTGGATAAGGGCGTCTGCTAAATGCTATAAATGTAAATGTCATCCTTAAATCTAGGGAGTTTTTCCTTTCCACTGTCAATCTAGGGATGCTCAATTTGAGATTGACCTTTTAAGATAATATCATGCTGTAAAGCAGGTTTAAGTGTGTTGGTCTAGGGGTGAAGGTAGTGGTTCCTCACAGCCAGGAGGTCTTGGGCTCAAACCCAGGGTGGAGCGACCTGGGTGCTTTCGGTGTGGAGTCTCCATGTCCTCCCCGTGCATTTTAATGAAACTACAGGAGAAGCCAAGCTTTTTGTGGAGGCTTAATGCATGTGCATGAATGATTTTCTCATCCTTCGCTAAATTAAGCCATGCGTTGCCTCCTACTCCCAAAGGTGATGTATTGGATTGAGATCTGGTGACGGTGGAGGCCTCTTGTGTACGTTGTCATGTTCAGGTAAACAGTTTGAGCATGCCATCCTGCTGGAAGTCGCTATCGGAAGATGGCACACTTGTTAGCTCATGAAGGGACGCACACGGTCAGCAACAATCCTCAGGTAAGCTGTGGGGTTTAAACAATGCTCAATGGTTTCAAGGCCAAGAAAAGCACCCTTTCACCATTACTCCACACCAGTAACCTGAACCGCTGATACAAGTCTGGATGGATTCATGCTTTCGTGTTGAAGGAGTGGAAGACGGGTCCATTTTAGAGTGTTGTTTCTCCCAAGGTTTCTTCCTTCTTCAAATAGGGAGTTTTTCCTTTCCACTGTCTCCCTAGGATTGGCCTTTTAAGATGATATAAGATTGCAAATCTGCTTTGAGACAATGCTCCATTGTAAAAAGCTCTGAAATAAAAATTTAATAAATTTGTTTACACCAAATTCTGATCCCAATGCTTTCAGCAAATATCCAGACAAATTAGACCGGGCAACGCTTCTCCAATTTTATGTGGTCCAACTTTTATTGAGCTTGCGCGAATTGTAGCCTCAGTTACCTGTTCTGACCTGACAAGGGCACCTGGTGTGGATTTGTTCAGTTGGCATTTTCAGCCGTTTCTGAAATAGTCAGACCGGCCCCTCTAGCACGTATAGCCATGCCCTGTTCAAAGTTACTTAAATCGACATTCTTCCCCATTCCAATGTTAGATGTTTGAAGTCGGTAGCTCTCGATCATGCCCAAGTGTATTGAGATGCTGCCATCTCATTGGCTGATTAGATATTTGTGCCGAGGAGCAGCTGAACATTTGTAGTGGCTAGTGAATGCCGTTGATCAGACTTGTTGACCTCTCTAACACAGCCACTGGCCCCAGCCGGCCATCCACCAAATTGTCTAGAACCTAGTCGCTTTGAATGCTAATGATGTGCAGGTTTGGTTTGTCTCGCCCTGAATTGATTGTGCTGCCACGGTGACGAGGTAAATGCATGAACTGAGCTTTGGCCAGCAATAAAGCGGTGCGTGGACAAAGCGTCTTGCCACTGGTCATCTGAGCAGAATACACTTTCTTTACTTTTCCCGTTTCTAATGAGCAGTGGTGTTCTCCGCTGTCACTAACGACTCCCTTCTCTGATAGACGGAGCCCGCGAAACAATCCTGCGTTCACCTTGGCCTCTTCTTATCGACCCCCGCAAAGGTTATGCATCTAAACGGAGAGCGATTCGGCGGCACACGACCGCGCCGGTAATGAGTCGGAGGTGTGTCAAGGCATGTCGAAGATCTTTGGAGGCAAAGGTAGCGCGCGAGACTTTTAATCATCGACAAAGGAACGCACATCCAACAGTAGGCGTGATCTCCGGGGAATGGGGGTTTGGGGGGTGGAATCCAGGGTTTTAAATGATGCCCGAGGAAGAACTAACAATGGAAAGAGAAAACAGTGAAGCTTCAAACACTAGGAGTGCTGTAAAAAGTTAATTGAACTAACAAGTCCAGCCAAATTTGGTCTAGATGTTAATTGGTTTTATGTCAATGTTTGGAACTTAGGAAGGAGCTGTGATAGGAAAGCCTTTCTAAATATCAGGAAGTTTATGAATCCATAATCTATAAAAAAAAAAAATAACTAGGCGTGAGCATCCTGCAAATATAACACCAAGTATAACACCAAACCTTTATGTCCATTAAAGTGAGTCCCTGATTTACCTGATTTATTTTAGGCTCGTGCCGATCATTTAGGACTACTAACTTTTGTTAGAAACTTTTCCGATGAGTGTTTCCAATAGACAGGAGTCAGGAGACTAGGGTCGTCATCAGATTAAGTGCTCTTCAGCGACAGATGTTCCAGTTGAGATGATCATGAGCGTGAGAATGTCCACAAAAGTCTAGTTTCACCTAGCAAGGACCCACGGAAGGCTGGTTCAGTCTCGTGGAGAATCAAGATACCCCGGAACTTGGTCTATTCCAGCCTCAGTCTCTCAGGGCTAAAGAGGGGGATGTCAACAGGAAGGGGGTCTGAACAAAAGGTTTTGAGACAAAAAGGCCACGGGAACGGGTAGGTGTTAAGACAGTAGGTCATCAGGGGATAATGTACATAGAGGAGCAAAAGGGGTGCTGATTTGGATCAGTCTGTGAATTTAAATTAGTTTCTCTCAGTTCACCCTTTGATTCTTCCTAACGGAGAATTACAAAATTGTTGAATATTTACAGAGTTGAAAAATATACAACACCACCCAATAAAAAAAAAAAAAAAAATCTTATCTTGAAGTTTATCGGTGAGTTGAGTTGTGCTGCATGTCAGTACTCTTGTGTGCCGAGACTGTTCGCCGTAGCATGATGAGTTGTTGCGGTCACAACAACATCACACATCAGCAGTAAACTGTTCATAGTAATTGCCTTAGACTATGTAGGCCCCGTTTTGGGGCGTTGCCATCGTTGGGCCCTTAACTCTCACTTGTAGGCTGTTCTGGTCAAATTTCAGTGGGTGTGAATGCATGGGCCTCTGTACATGTTGCCTCGGTCAGGGAAGCCTGTCAGTCCTAAGGCAGGAGGTGTCGTCCCTGTAGAGGTGTCAGTTCCCCTGGAATGGAGGCCTGGTATCGGTCAGGTGTCCCACCGATGTAGAAACAGTCTTTACTCTACACGTACTGCATTTCCAAGCAAATGAATCACTTCAGATGTTATTATGTGTTTTGCTGTAGCAATAGATACACTGTATATCGTTATCCGATATCGTTTTTTATTATTCCACCAATTTTCGGTCAGTATCTCCTCCTAGAGCTTTCAACATATCGGCACGGGACAGACGCCGAAACGTCCGGGATGTTCAGGTGAAGTGTGCTTGTTCACAGCTAAGAGATATCTTGAACTGTGCACCCGGTGCCCCCAATTTTCTGGCACAAAAATCCCATAGACAATGAATAGGTCTGTCTGTAACTGCTGTAGCTCGGTCAATTTTTAAGCTAAAAACACGAAAACCAGAGCCAGTTGGACCCGGCTATGATGTCATCAGCCAAGTTAATTTTCAAAGTGATCGGAAGCTCCGTTCATTTTTTATCACTCTTTAAATAATCTACCTATTCCTTTTGAATGGCCCCACTCTAGTGATGTTAAAACCGGACCGGAGCTCGATCAGAATCGACCGGGTTTTGGGCCTACGTCCGACCACAACCTCCCAGGACTCGGACCCACACCTGATCAAAGCCCACCGTGCCTCGAACCTAGGCTCGACCGGAATCGGCCGGGTCTCAGACATGCCCAGGCCAGAACCAACGGCACCGATGCAACACACATCCTCAGTTCCTCCGGGAGCCGCATTTTCTAGTTCTGATTCATTTTCATTGCCCCGGACCTGATTTTTACGTTTTTTGAGGTCGATTGTGCACCATAACTTTCAGTTGAATTCCTCATAGCTCGAGACCAGATTAAGAGGAAGCAGCAGCAACGCGGTCCGGGACGAAGACGAACGTTTCAGAGGGATGGTCAAATTCTCCAGCACCAACCTTCTGGAGTCACTTCGTCACTGCGTGGCTACAGGTAGCAAGGGTTTTAAGCAGTAGCTTAAGCGTGTGGTTGTTAAATACACGTCAGAAACGTCACCACATGATGGCAGTGAAGGTAGCATGATGTTAAAGTAACCATGTGTTCTGATACGTTTAACAGGTATGGCTGAAAGCCCCGTTACTCCGCTCTTAAGCTCCATCACACAGAAAGGCAGGAACTACTTTGTCATCACGGATAAAGTCCAAGCAGCCCAGAGCCAGACTCCTGCAACGAGGGCCTGATGTGCTTCAGCCACACAATGTGTTCATGTGTCAACAGCAGTTTAAACCCTGTTTTGTTTGTTTTAAAAGGTTTTAAATAAAGGTTTTAAATCTAAGTAGATGTAAGACATTATTAAGGTGCAAGTACAGAATCACAGAACCCACATTTTCAAGCTGGGCCTGATTTTTTTTTTTTTTAGGCTCGTATTATCACTTGTTGGTTTTAAAGATGAATTCGATCACGGACAGCCCAGACCTTGGACGATCATATTTGAACACTTTTTTTTTTTTTTTTTTTTTTTGTATTTCTCGGATTCGTCGTAGCACCAATGGTTAAAAAATAAATAAATAAATACATTTTATATATAAATATAAAATTTACTTATTTTTTATTTATTATTATTATTATTATTATTATTATTAATTTTTTATTTTAGCTTTTTCCGCCCTCTGGTGGAGAGCCAACGGTTTTCTTCTGTTCATTAAATTTTTTTCCAGATTCACTTTAATTTAATTGTAGATTAAATATATTTTATTTTTAAATTAAAAATGTATTTTTATTTCTTCCTCCTTCCTTGTATTGATTCCACATCGTCCTCGAGAAATTGAAAAGTGCTAAAAAATAAGGATTGTTTTTTTCCCCTCCCTTCTTAGTAGATTCTTAAGTAGAAACATCCGAGGAACAAGAAATTTAAAATATCTGGCCTAAAGAGTTTGGACTCCAGCAGTTGACAGTCAGCAAGACTGTCTACAAATGGACGAAACCTGAGCTGAATCCAACCCGGAAATGTTGCGGATGGACCTGAAGCGAGCAGCCGAGGTTCATCAGTTCATTCTAAAGGAGGATTTGGGTTTAAGCTCTAAAGTGATTAGATTAAATCAGACGTCCGGGGATCTTAACGGAGTTACGGCTCGACCGAAAAGCGACGACCCAGAAGATCAGTTTTAGTCCCGTCACCCAAAACGAAGCGACTGATCTTCGAGGTGGTTTTTTAGGGATTTTAGGGATCGGTCGGAAATGTTACGGGACGCTTATACAGCATCAGCAGCTTCTTATTTGCCTGCATTTAAACTCGCCGCCTTTCATTAAACACCTTCCACGCTTGATCGGGGCTCCGTTCATGGATCTGTTAGGTTTGGCTTAAACCCGAGCGAGCTGCTACTGATCTCCAAATTCCAACTTTAACACTTTTACGTAATTAATTTAATAACAGGATCCTGTTCTGGCTTTCTTTTACATATCGGTGTTTATTTTCTATACGTTAAAAAGCCCGCAGTTCTCTAAAACGCTTCCTCGTTCGCTATCGCGAGGAAGTTTGGAAACAACGTTTGGGATTTCCACCAATCTTTCCGCTCTCGGATTCGGAAGCAGGTCCTGGATTAAAGAACCCGAACCCTCCAGAACTTACAGGGCCTCGGGAAAGATCTTACCACGTTCTGATCTTCCTTCTCCGCTTCTAAGACGAACCAAAGCAGGGTTACGTACCAGGAACTGCTGAGCGCTGGGCTCCTGAGGTGGAACGAGGAGCTTGTCAGTGTTGGACCCCCTCTGGACCGGCGCCGGGCTGCCGGGGTGCCGAGAGCTTCGAGACATCTTCGTGGGTGTGCTTTGGCCTCTTTAGGTTCGGCGGAACATCGTGCGAACGTGTCAGGCTGCCATAGAGAAAGTCTTTAAGTGGGTTGCGGAAGTCGGCGTTTCCTGTTTAAGGTCGAGCCCTGTGACTTCTTTCTTCATCTGACGCTTCAGGGTAGAGCCGCTGCTCATCGACGCTCTTTCTCCATCTTCCTTCCTTCAGCACGATCGTCACAAGCCTCACCAACAGCCGGCGTGCCGTTATTTAAAGCCAGCGTTCCTTCCTCCGGAGATTAGAAACAGTACAAACGAACACGGCAGAGGACTGGCATCGTCATTGGCATCAAGATCAAAGAGTTCAGCGCCGTAGAAGCTGGTGTTTGAGGACCAGGACCTGGTCCCAAAACGTTGGGATTGTACGACTGTTTTAAAATATCTTGGTTATGCTGAAAAAATTAAGATTTCACTGGAACTAAAAGCCCCCCAAAAACAGCCCCCTAACATCACCCCCCGCAAAAAACCCCCAAACAAACAAAAAAAACTTTACAGGCAGGTAACTTGTTCTGGAATCAACAAAGCCCGGCTCACTAAACCCCGACTCACTAAAACCTGACTCACCAAAGCTCGACTCACCAAAGCCCGACTCACCAAACCCCAACCTACCAAATCCCCAGCTCACCCAACCCCGACTTACTAAATCCCCGATTTACCAAATCCCCGACCTGCCAAATCCCCGACCTGCCAAATCCCCGACCTGCCAAATCCCCAGCTTACCCAACCCCGACTTACCAAATCCCCGACCTGCCAAATCCCCAGCTCACCCAACCCTGACTTACCAAATCCCCGACCTACCAAATCCCCGACATACCAAATCCACCGCTCACCCAACCCCGACTTACTAAATCCCAGATTTACCAAATCCCCAGCTCACCCAACCCTGACTTACCAAATCCCCGACCTACCAAATCCACCGCTCACCCAACCCCGACTTACTAAATCCCCGATTTACCAAATCCCCAGCTCACCCAACCTTGACTTACCAAATCCCCAGCTCACCAAACCCCAACGCACAAAACCCAGGCTAACAAAACCCAGGCTAACAAAACCCAGGCTCATTAACCCGTCTCACTAAAGCCTGAATCACCAAACCCCCACCCCCGCTCTGTTACTCTATGTGGACGGACACTTCCTAAACGCTTCCTCCTGTCAATAAAACCAGTCAGAAATCTAAAGCAAGGGTGGGGAAATTTTACAATATTTGATCATATCGTGATACTGCACCACCTACTGCAGATTCATTAGTGCAATTAGTGTAATTAGTCCTGTTTAATTATAATCATAAATCCCTTTACTAAGCATGGGATCATATCCGAATTGTAGTCTTTTTAGTGGTCAGTCACCGCTGATGCAGTTTGTCTGTGATGATGACGGTATGTATCGTCCGAAATATCGTGCATTGTGTTAAGCAGTGTCAATAATATCGCCATATCGCCCACCCCTGCTACAAAGCTAACCAATAACGCAACGTCTCTTAAACCGAAGTTTACTATTGCCACTGTAACTTAGTTAATTCTACACTAGGTTTAGAAGCGGTTTAGGCATTATTAAAATCCTAAACTAACCAGGATAAACTTACAAAACCACTTACCAAACACCGGCACACAGGGCTCATGTCATGCAGCTCATTATTTCCAGCCATCTTCCCTTAGGTTTATTTGTCCTGGCGCGACATCCAGTGGCCGCTCGGTGAACTACAGGTTTTTTTTATTTGTTTTGATACTACTGTAGATATGAATTATTTTTCGTAAAGTAACAATATTAAAACTTATTTTACAGCACAGTTTCACAGAAATATCAACATTACACTTAAGGAAGAACTTCAGCGTGTTTTGGGTCATAACAGTGAATGAAATGAGTACATTTAGCGGTGTTTAATCTCTACTAATCGCTCTGTATGAACGTCAGCAAATCATATTAACTTAAGGAAGAAAGAGATTATTCGACTTGTTTTTTGCATCGGACTTTAAACAAATAATGTACAATAAACCCGGATTCAGAGCTATTGGTTTAGATGTGATTTATTAGGAGTGCCTGACCACATAGCGCCGCTGGTGTAGTGGTATCATGCAAGATTCCCATTCTTGCGACCCGGGTTCGATTCCCGGGCGGCGCACAAAGATTTTTTTTATTTTACTTTTTTTAAATTATTATTTCCAACGCACAACAAACGCCGAAAAACATCGAGATGCCTAAAGAGTCGCCTCTCTGAGTAACACAGAAAAACCCAGATGGTTATTAGGAGAGGATAAAGAACCGTGTGTGTTAGCTTATCACAGTTTCACAGTATCAAGTGTAACAAACTGAGAGATGCAAATTAACCCCCTAACAAACCTTTTATTATTATTATTATTATTATTATTATTATTATTAAATCTTTGATTAGTATTGTTCCTTGTAATATTTTTCATTTCTTTTTTTTAAATATATTTCCTATAATGAATACACATTTTCCCCTATTCTTTTTATTTTAAAAAACATACATGTATATATTTATTTATGTATTTACATATTAATTTATTGTCTCTGTGTTTGCAGGAACTTTGGCAATAATGTACTTGCAACATTCATGCCAATAAAGTTATAATGAATTGAATTGAATAAAAACGGTTAGTTCAGTGAAATCCAGGATATTATTATTATTATTTTAGTGGTAAAAGTATTCCTTTTTTTCTTTTTTTTGGAGTCCAGATATTGAAGTTATTATTATTATTATATTTTTGTTTTTTAATTATTATTATTTTAGTGGTAAAAGTATTTCTTTTTTTCTTTTTTCTTTCTTTTTTCTTCTTTTTTGAGTCCAGATATTGAAGTTATTATTATTATTATTATTATTATTATTATTATTATTATTATTATTATTATTATTATTATTATTATTATTATTATTAATTTGATTAATTTTATTTTTTTAATTATCATTATTTTAGTGGTAAAAGTATTCCTTATTCTCTTTTTTCTTTCTTTTTTCTTTTTTTGAGTCCAGATATTGAAGTTATTATTATTATTATTATTTATTTTATTTTTCTAAATTATTATTATATTAGTGGTAAAAGTATTCCTTTTTTTCTTTTTTTTGAGTCCAGATATTGAAGTTAACAAAAAACATAGTTTAAAAGAGATGGCAAGCCTAAAAACATAAAATAAAAATACCAACAACATAAAAGTAATAAACGTAATAGATTATGATTTTTTTCTCCATTAATTATGTACATTTTTGTGAATTGTAAATTTTATTTTGTATTATACTTTTAATTTTTTATTTTATAGTTTATTTTTATTTGATCCTTATATAATAATATTATTATTAATAATAGTAGTAGTAGTAATAATAATAATAATAACATACCATTATGGCCAAAATGTTAAAACTAAATAAGTGGTTTATTTATAATAAACAAATAACCCTAAAATATTTCTGTTTTCAGGCTAAACTCTGCATAGTTGTAAATAAATTAAGAGGAAAAATAAGATAAAATAAAATGTTGATAGAAATCTTATTTCCTGTTACGGTTTTGTTGAATCTTTCATGTCTTGTTGCATAGCAACCCGTGCTGCACGAGGAAGCGTTCAGAGCACGTAGCTTTCCTGCTAAATGTTTCTTTCTTTCTTATTGTGTTTATTATTGTTTATTTACAGAGATGCAGGGCACGAGGGAAGCAGACAGCACGGACCGATTTAACTGTAATAAACAAATCAGGAGGCTGAAAAGGTGCCAAGGTTGCCAGATGTGTGACTACACAACGCAAATACGCAAAACAACACGCTGGCTGCACAGTGCAGGAAGAGCAGAGCAACACAGGTTCATCACGGGGCTTTTAATGAGATGTGAGAGCGCAGAGACCCTGGAAAATGTCCACAGGGTCATACTGGTAACACTGGGGAAGGATTTCACCTACAGCAGGAGCAGGGTTAAACTCGAGGACGTGGCAACCAGCTTTGGGAGCGGAGCTGCTGGTTCTGCTGATGAACTGGATATGGAAATGATTCAGCTATGGGAATGGTTTAAAACCAGCTCAAATGGGTCCAGACTGAATTATTTATTCGGTCTCCTGGCCCAGTGCGACCCGAATCTCCTGGCCGTGCTGGGGAACTCGGTCTGGGGGCTGCTGGGTCAAAAAAAACACAAATCAGTGCAGATTAGCAAAGGTAACCGATTTCCATTTGATTCCTAAGTGAATCGATTCATTTAAGAACCAGACGGGGAATCGATTCATGCATTTAGTTTAATTACAAGATTAAAAAAGTTTATATTGTGTATTTATTTTTGATCAAACCGCGATTCATCTCATTGTTTAATTAATTATTATTGATAGTTCTGATATTTAGGTTCAGTATTTAGGCTAAAGTTGTGGATTTTAGGCTTTATTAGTAAATAAAAATGTAAAAAATATATTTTTTATACCTCGATTTCTACTTTCCCCCGTTATTACTGTGTTTAATCATTTATTATTATTATTATTATTATTATTATTATTATTATTATTATTATTATTATTATTATTTTTATTATTATTATTATTATTATTATTATTATTATTATTATTATTATTATTATTATT
>JAUZSV010426963.1:0-10456 GCA_034780495.1 Parotocinclus cesarpintoi | reverse complement strand
ACTCGTGACTTGACTTGGACTCTAGCCTAAAGACTCGTGACTTGACTTGGACTCTAGCCTAAAGACTCGTGACTTGATTTGGACTTGTATTTTGTGACTTATAAACAACTCTGGTATAAAGTGGTAAGTAGGTACAGTCTGGACATGCTGTATTGTGATATGCTGAGGCAAATAATGGCATCAACAGGATATTTGGCTCCAGCTTTTGAGTTGAGTTTAGTTCGTGGTTGGAGACCAGTTCCACACTGCTGACTCACATGGGGGTGATTTAGTATAACCACTTGTGTGATATCTGAGTTTGATGTGGTTCAGTGCATCATATTATGTCCAGCTTGCTATGGAGAAACACTTGTGTCTGTGTTTTTGCGGTGGTGTTGGGGGTAGGGTTCAGGGACTAGCAGCGGGTCAAAATAGAAAACGGAAAATTCCTGTGTGAAGTGCAGCGGTTTGTGATCAGGTGTGAACTGCGGAGAGATCAGCGAAGGGTGGAGCTGATGGCTAGGCAGCTGCTTAAAATCCACTCCAAACCTCTTCGACCTCAGCACACAATGGCCTTGCGAAAGCCGAGTGTATCCTTTGTAGCTCAGATCTAGCAAGTTAATAAAAAAGAATAAGCAAAGATGTGTTTAAGATCAAATATGGTTTGACCTTTTGGCTCTATTGTCAAAATATCTATAGAAAAGTTCTTATTTAAAAAAGGGGGAAAATGTACATGACGGTCGGTTAGTTTCTTTTAAAAGACATTCCTGTGAATTCTCTGGCAGTGTTTTAATTTTAGATTTTATTTCTGTTGCTTGTTGGGAGGGAGGGGCATGTCCAAGTGTTCCTGAGCTCAGACACTATGAATGTGTTAATGTGTGAGAAATGCAAAGAGATGTTTCATGGGCTAATTTTATCAGGGGGTATTTCCATCTATTGCTCAGACGGAGCAGTTAGGTATATGAAAAAAGATGATAAAGATGATGAAATGTGCATAATTATATGTTTATTATACACATACATACATATATCAGCCCTCTGGGGTGAATAAGGTGATCTAATTATATAGGTATAAGTCAGTGTTGGATATCTAAACATACATGGTTAAATTATCTGGAATTATTTCAGACAGAATCTAACGATAAACACTAGTTGCTTTGAAAAATATTTACCTGGCAAATGAAACATGGCATGATTCTTGTGTCACTCGAGCTAGTTTAAATATTTCTAGAACTGCTCATTTGGAAATTAATCAGAATTCTGCGATTAAAAACGTCCTATGAGCAACTGTGAATGTAGAATGGCCAGATAGGGTCGAAGTGGTATCGACCCTTGAGGTGGAAGAGTTACAACAGGAGAAGTACAGTGTTCGTTAGTATTGTGTTTATAATTAAGTGAGTGAGATCCTTATTAGAACCTAATAAATGTTGTAGTCATGAAAAAAAACAGAATTTCCCAAGATCGAGAGAATACCGAGAGCAGAGGTAGATCTCAAATTAGCTTGTAATTCACTTTACATTCATTATACATGATATAAATTAATAAATAGTTTGATGGTTCATCATATATTTAAAAATATATCAAGTAATATATACCCAAATATGATTAGAAATAGCATTGTAGTCGTAGTCAAACTAGGGCAAATGTTCAACAAATGTTTCCCTTCTTCTCTCAAACTAATCAGAATTCACTCCAAAAAAGTCAACTAAATATAGGTTTTACTATTATATATAAAATTATATTAATATTATAATCATTCATATTAATATTATATATTATTATTATATATAATAATAATAATAATAATAATAATAATAATAATAATTCCAGATTTTGTGTACAAGGTCAAGTAAAGCGAGTGGGCAATAGCGACCTTGGGATTGTGAAAGGCGCTATATAAGTGTTACTTATTATTATTATAGTGCACACTTGCAATCTCATCTTAAGACTCCACCTTACCCCGAGAACAAGAAAAATGAGGTGGAGGTCAGGATGAGACTAAAACCACTTGTTTGTGGTCTTGGAGATCATGACTAAGAAAGAACACATTAAACTTATTATTTGGTTGTATCTGCTTGGCTTATTATGCAAAGTATTAGCCACCCAACTTATTGGGTCGACAGGCGTAGTAATCAGTTAGTCAGTCTTTATAGTTAATGGAGGCCAAATCCTCTAGTGTGGTCATTAATTGGTTAAGATAATTAACTACATTTACATTTATGGCATTTAGCAGACGCCCTTTCCAGAGCGACTAACAATTCATACAGTCTTACAATCGAATTAATTGAGTGTTAAGGGTCTTGCTCAGGTACCCAACTGTGGCAGAGATCCATAGTAAAGTACTTTAACCACTAGGCCTCCACAGTCCCAGAACTATGGACCAGAAGATCCAAGGTTCAAATCTCACCTCTGTCAAGTTGCCAGTCTTGGGTCCTTAAACAAGCCCTTAACCCAAAATTGCTTGGAGTGTAAAGACAACACGACAAGTCGCTCTGGATAACGGCATCTAATAAATGTTATACTGATCAAAAGATTAGTTCTAAATATAGAGGTATTCTCTGTATTTTGACTTTACAATTTGAAAAATCATAATAAACATAAAAACACCATCAGCAGAAACCGTAGTCTGAATTTAGAATATTCCCAGGTAAGTGA
Organism: Parotocinclus cesarpintoi; assembly: GCA_034780495.1. Taxonomy (NCBI): domain Eukaryota; kingdom Metazoa; phylum Chordata; class Actinopteri; order Siluriformes; family Loricariidae; genus Parotocinclus; species Parotocinclus cesarpintoi. The sequence continues at coordinate 7,822 of JAUZSV010426963.1, read as the reverse complement.
TGCACACTTCATGCAGTATTTTTTTGCACTAAGATGAAAAAGTCGGTGTGATCTTAAGAGTCGTGTGTTGTGAGTGATGAGCACTGGGAAATGTAGTGTAGTGTAGTTACTACTACAACTTCTACAATTTGTATCGAGGGTCTTGTTTCCATTCAAAGCCATGCACTGGCTTTATCTCCATTAAAAAAAAGTTGAACTTCAGCCTGACTCATGCTTTCAGTTGTGATGCTTTCTCATAGCAGAATAAGTCATCGGTGTGAAACAGCATCTCAGAGCAAGCAGAAGCCATTTAATGACCTTTCAGTGTTCCATTCAAACCCCAGTACAGACAGACAGAGCTTATGATTCTTATTGCGTTTGGCCACAGCTGTAATGTAGTGCCGTGACCTCACTAATCATGACAAGCTGATAAGCCGAGCACTAATTATAAAGCGAAATCTGAGAATGCTGCTCTCGATTATCACACATCACTTGGAGACAGTGTCTAAACACTACCTCTATCGCCAACAGCTCAGACTCCCAAAGCAGTTCCATGATTCAGTCTGCAGTCCCATGTGCAGCGAAAGTTAAAAGAGCCCGAACGGGGGAAGGGGACTAGCCAGGCCAACGTGTCCACAATCACCGAAACATCTGTGTTATTTTTAAGGAGCAAAATGTCAGCGTGCAGTGAACAGTCGTGAGGATCTAGGCGTGTGTGGCTGGAACCAGGGGGTCGGGTCAAAGCCGTAACACCAAGCTAACACTGGCCAGATCATACCCTACACTGGGGACAATGGGCCATAAGAGATGCTGGTGCTTAAACCAGATTCATACTCATACATGCTCAGCGCCAGGGTTTTTATTAATTAATTTGGTGTTTTCCAAGTACAACTGGGAAGAAAAATAAGCATCTCAAAAATGTGACCTCGGAATATCTTTGAGGAACAGAGTCATTTATTTGAGATTGGTTCTGCTCCAGGACAGGAACGATCGATGTGTCCCAGTGGGGACATAAGTTAATTCGATCAGACAGCTCTGTAATTTTATGGTCTCATTCATGGTCATATTGAAGATTCATGCTGTCAGCCAACACAGTACATTTTCACACTAGTGGAGGAGCCTAAATGTCAGCCCTGGTTGTGACATTTTGAAATATGTCGAAATATTTCATTTCATTTCATGATTATGCTACATCCCAGCCAGCATTTCTGGGAAGAGGCTCTGGACCCATGGCGACCCACAACATGTTAAATTGGTTTTAAAACTAGTAAACCAATCTTCCCACAAATGATCATTATTCCGTTTCAGAATATCAGTTGATACTCAGTACTTATTTGATATTGACTTCAGAAGTGTGAAGAGAGACTGTTGGTCAGTTTATTTTGCAAGATCGTGTACATGTCCGTGTTCGTGATCGTGTTCATAAAACCTGGGTTTGAATAAAAGGGAATTATTAATAAAACATTTATGAAATATATTCTGAAACTAATTCTTAGTATGTCACCAAGGTGTGACACTAGATTCAAATACAGGGGTTCCTCAATTCTCAACCATCACAGAACTCGTCAAATTCGGTTCCTGACACATTTCTCCACCCCTGAGGTGTTAGAGGACTGATAGAAGGAGAAGCCCTTAAAATCATGTTTTGTTATTCAATGTGTTGTTAATGTCCAAAAGAAATGTTAAGTCATGAGGACTGCTGCTTCTGGTTCCTGTGATCTTTAGTTCCTGGAAACATAATCTGAGTTTATCCAATCTAAGCCTAATTAGCTATAAATTCACATGCTAAATTTACTGATTGGGTAAATCGCTAATTCTGACAGTCACTTGAAAAAGCCTCATCAGAAATGCTGCTAATTGTAAATGTAAGTCTTTCCAAGACCAACCAGATAGTTTGTAAAACCCTGCCTTCTTCCTCTCACATATTATGGGTGGCTGAACATCTAAAGCTGGAAGAATGGTCAGTTAATGGGTGTTACGTTTATAAATTAACTATAAAGTTATTTTTAAGAACTCTAAGAGACTAGTAGCATAACTGAGAATTTGATTGCTTACTGATCAATACGTTGGTCACAATGGCTTGAGTATTTGGTACTGCGGTAGCCTAGCGGTTAAGGTACTGGGCTCTGGACCTAATGGTCCGGTGTTCAAATCCCACTTCTGCCAAACTGCCACAGTTGGGTCCTTAAGCTAGACTCTTGACCCACCATTGCTCGAATTGTAAGTCACTCTGGATAAGGGCGTCTGCTAAATGCCGTAAATGTAAATCATAGTTTGTCTGAAAGGGTGGAGGGTTCAATCCCAGCTCCACCAAGCTGCCACTTTTGGGCCCTTGAAAAAGATCGTTGGATGCTCAAGAGGTGCCATACTGTGTTCACTGTGACACCCAGCTTGGTAAAAACCCGGTTATATGTGAGCACAGACATTCATTGTATATAAATAAATTACAATAAAGGCATAACTGAGCTTTTCAAAAAGTTATTTGAAGTGTGTTATTAATGACCCGTCTTAGACATCTGCATTGCTCTTTAAATGGCATTTAGGATGCACAAATGTGCATGAGTGTTTACAATTCACTTAACAATTTAATATCTGAAGAAAAATCCAATTTGTTCTGAAATCCGATCGTCAGGTTTACATGCACCTGAGTAATCCGATAATGAAAAACCTCCAGGTATACATAACTCAGTCAGTAATCAGATTTAGTTGCAAATAGTCTCACAGAAAGATGTGACGCAAACTTAGAACTGTAATACTGAATAAATAAATTTATCATATTCTCTGGTAATACTGTGTTTCCCCATCGGAGTCTCCCCAAAGCATTTGAGGGTTATTTTATCATCTTTAATCATGTGTTTTGTGTGTGTGTGTGTGTGTGTGTGTGTGTGTGTGTGTGTGTGTTCGTGTGTGTAATTCCATAGGTTGCCAGATCCCTCGAGAAACAAACCCAACACGTCAATGGAAATAGAACCCATGGTCAAGCCAAGTCTTTAAAATCATCTGACCTTGCAACTGTGATAGTCTCGCCTGCATAAATGTGCAGACTGAGAAAACCGACTGAAGTCTCTTAAGCTGATTCCTTGGTCAGAGTATACTGTGTACATGGTCACTTAAATAATCAGAAATCTGCAGAAATCTGACTATGACTATCAGCGCATGCTCTCGTTGCGTCTTGTATCATGACATTCAATCTATACTCTTAACAAGACACATACTAGACATACATACGGGACGAGGAACAGCAATTCGCCAGGCCCCTGTATGGTTAATGGGTAGTTTTGAGAAGCTGTGGCATGATGAAATAAATGATTTAATAATGCTGTCCATGTCTATATTATGTTTAATGTACCAATCACTAATAAGTATTTTCTGACTGAGAGATCCAAATCCTTGCTTGCTGATACCAGACCAGAGACAAACAAGGGTTTGGGTGAAGATGAGCGCTCTCTAAACATGAATGTGTTTTTGAAGTCAGGTGGGGTGGGGTGCCGGGGAAGAAAGGCTAGGTCTCATTAGGGATCAAGGGGGTGGGGGAACTAGTTCAAATTTATTGCCTGTGTCAGCTGTGTCAAATTTGGCAAGCTCAAATGGTCAGCATGCAAATGGCTGGGGTAAAACTAAGGGTCAGCAGTCCCTGTAATTAACCATTTTTACACAGGACAGGGACCTTCGTTTGTAGGCAGCAAATCACGCCACCTATTCTGCTTTCCATTTTAATTTGACCAGACTCTCAATGTGCTGTTAGGTACAATACAGGACAGAACTTAGAAGGTTCAGACAGTTCATATCTTGGATTCCCCCTTTGCCTTTTCCCACACACTTGCGCACATTCTCAAAGTTCATTATTCCATAAACAGCAGACCACCCACTTTTCGAGGCTTTGTCTCTATTTTTGTGGGGTCAGAAAAGTGTAGACAGTTGCTTCATAATGCCAGTTGTATTTTACGATGTGGTTTAAGCTGTTAGACCGCCAATCGACCTTTCACTTGCAGCTAGCCTTGGGATGCTTTAGCAGACAGCTAGAAGCTAAATGCTAAGACGGCATATAAGTGTGCCCATCGGGTTTAGGTTTGGTTTGGTTCCGGTGAAGTTTTTTCAATATCAACTCCCATATTGGATCTATAGCTATACAGGTAGTTCCTAATTTGCACTGGCCAAACGTTCAGATACATCAAATTTATCTTAAACCAAGTAGTATCATATATACTATATATACAGTGGTACTACGGTACTACAAAGGCACATAGAGTACCAAAAACGATGAGTACTGAGCACCGAGCAAATTGCTACCAAAAGGAATAATGTAAAGTAAAAGAATCCAAAGCTTCTGAAAGCAAAGAAAATTCGTAGGTTGTGGCTCATGAACCGTGAGTCAAGTTTAGTCTGTATATGTTTATATATAATATAATATGTTATAATATAAAATAATATTATATATAATATATATGTATGTTTATATATATATATATATATATACTGTATATATAAACCCCCAAAATTAGAAAAATTAGGGCATATTTCAAAATGAAATATCCCCAGTAAAATATCCCCTATATCCCCTATAGATATATAGTGGTAACCTTGTTCTCGGCCAACTTGAAATTCAACAAAATTCGGTTCTCGATGCGTTTTGACTAAGAAAATTTGTCTCAGTTTTCGTGATTTGATACTCTGTATATTTCCAGCACTTTTCACTCCCACCACGTGACTCCTCGTGGGATCACTTGCGCAGGAAAACAGTTTAAAATTTAGAGTATGGTTCACGCTGAATGTGAATTTGGGTTTGATATCGGATTCTCATCATGAATTTTGGCATAAAACATGGAGTACCTGTACACTTCTTGTGCCAGGCTAAAAGTTAGGCTCATTGTTAGAATATACAGAAGTACGAAATACGGAATTTAATTTTTAAACTACATTAATGGAGAACCAAACACTATGTTTGTGTGATTCTTACAGCTAAAGTTGTTCATTTAAATGACCACTTCAGTGGACTGTATGCAGTAATGGACTATGGACCAAAAGGTCCAGGGTTCAAAACCCACCTCTGCCAGGATTCCATCATTGGGTCCTTGAACAAAGTCCTTAACCCACAATTATTGCTTGGACTAAAAGATTTTATCAATTGTAAGCCGCTCAGGATAAAGGCACTTGCTAAACAACATAAAGTTAATTGTATATCCTGTTGAATGACTCATCAGTGGTAGCAATTACATATATTTAGGATGACTGTGCTATGTTTTCAAGCTATCTTGTTTTAGAGTGTGGACATGGCTGATCGAAACGAATGGCTCAACATGTCCATGTGCTGTCAGCACATGTCAGCATGCTGACACTGATGCTCTACACCCAAACAAGAATCTACGTCCTCTTGTCATCCACGTGTTTCTTTAAAGGGATGCCCGACGGGTGTATTCTGGGTGAGTAGGTCTCTGTTAGCTAGACTGCTGTTGCTAGGTGCCTAAATGAGACCCCTGTGTTGGGTTATTTCCATCACAGAGTTTAGCGCCAGCAAAGCTAGCTGAAACATGAATAAATAAGATCAGGTTGCAAGCTCTCAGATCTTTCCGCCACTTTGTAAACTAAAGGGATTGAGCGTTGGCGGCGCTGTGTGTGTGTGTGTGTCTGTGTTTCGGGGGGGGGCAGGTTAAGAAGGACCTAGTAAGACCTCGATTCTTGCTTACTCTGCCACTGTCAAATTCACATGGTCGCCACGCTTGGCATCCTGCTGGGTCTGCAGGGAAACCAAACTCATGACGAAAGCTCATGCTAAATCTGTCTGTCTTTTACTAAGATGCCAGATCCTCAGGTTTGGGACCCTGAGTAAATCCTACCGCCCTCTTTCTGATGGTTTAGCAGGGCGTGGCTGCTTCAAAGCACAGTACTTGTCACTTAAGAATGGTTAAGGATGTGCCATAATGATGGAGGTCTGAGCTTGGGTGGGAATGTGACTCCACCGACATACAGAATTTGCATCATTATGGTGAGCTTTTGTGGTAACAGGAAACTGTTTTGTCACAAACGCTTTTCCATTTTGAGTGAATTGATGCGGTGACATCGATTTGTAACTAAACAGACTAACATATCCTGGTTCATGGCAATTTGCCAGGGTCAGTTAGAGATATGTTTAAGTTTTGAGCGATTACCAGTTTAATTAATTGCAAAATTCTGAGGTAACATACATGAGGTAAGTCTCAAATTTTGAGTCATTTTTGGTTAAAAACATTTTTGTTAGTTGATTAGTTTGTTGGGGTGGGGAATTATTAATGCAGAGGGAAGTTATGAAGTATGGCAATTTTGTGATAACAAAGTTGATCCTATGTGACTCTGAGGGGACTGCTCTAAATTTTAGGTAATTCTGAGTAAACAGGTAAATCTGAGGTAATCCTGAGGTATCTGGAGAAAATCTTAACTCAATCTGACAGTAAACACAGGTGGCACAGCGAAGTCCCACAACTGTTGAGTTGCTAATGTTTGGCACTCGAAAGACTGGATAAGACTAAGGTAATTCAAATGTATCTTAATTAACAGTGATGTAAATGTGGATAATTGTTGGTTATTCTGAAATAACTCAGTCTTATGTTAAGTGAGCTAAATTAAGTTAGCAAATAAAGATCAGGACATTCTGAGTTAACTTGGATAAACCTTAGCTAACTCAGGTGAATCTGGTGGATTTTAGGTCATTCTGAAATAAATAAATAAACCGTAAGGTCAGTCTTACTGTGCCAAAATATGCATTTCAGGTCATTCCAAAGCAAGCATTTGGTAACTGTTAATTAAATAAACACTGGTGTAATCTTAGATTAATCTGAGATAACTAGGGTAATTCTTAAGTTCTGTGGTCATGCTGAGTGAAATGAGAACGGTTTGCTGTTGTTATTATTTGGTCATTCTGATATAAATGCTAAGTAGATCTGAGGTAACTGGGGTAAATCAATTAAATCTTAAGTAAACTGGATACATTTTAGGTCAGAATAAACTAAGTTTAAACTATTGCTCCTGCTTCTGAGGTATCTACACAAAGGTGAGGAAATTCGTATATATCTGACATAAATACTAGATTACCCGTGAGCTACATTTCTGATGGAAATACTAGAAAATTCAGAAATGACTGAAGTAAATATTTGACATTTCTAAAGTAATTTTTGAATTTCTGGTGGAAATACTACAAATGCGGATATAAGTGAAGTAAATATTTGGCATTTCTGAGGTAATTTTTGAATTTCCGGTGGAAATACTAGAAAATGCGGATATAAGTGAAGTAAATATTTGGTATTTCTGAGGTAAATTTGAACATTTCTAATGGAAATACTAGAAGTAAATATGTAACTGAAGTAAATATTTGGTGTTTTACATTTCTGTTGGGAATATTAGTTTAATTTAGAGGTAATATATTATATTAGATAACTGGGGGGCACGGTGGCTCGGTGGGTAGCACCAGGTCCCAGGTTCAATCCCAGGGTGAAGCGGCTCGCGTTCTTTCTGTATGGAGTCTGCATGTCCTCCCCATGTCTGAGTGGGTTTACTCCAGGTTTCCTCCCACAATCCAAATACATGTGTGTTAGGTTAATTGGTGTCTCTAAAAGTGGCCCTTAGTGTGTGACTGTGCGCATGACTGTGTGTGTGTGTGTGTGTGTGTGTGTGTGTGTGTGTGTGTGTGTGTGTTTGTGTGTGTGTGTGTGTGTCTGTCTCTGTGTGTGTGTGTGTCTGTCTCTGTGTGTGTGTGTCTGTCTGTCTGTCTGTGTGTGTGTGTGTGTCTGTCTGTCTGTGTGTGTGTGTGTGTCTGTCTGTCTCTGTGTGTGTGTGTGTGAGAGTGTGAGTGTGTGTGTGTGTGAGAGTGTGT
>JAUZSV010426952.1:0-10457 GCA_034780495.1 Parotocinclus cesarpintoi | reverse complement strand
GGTCAAGGGTGGTTAGACCATGCACTTTCATTTGTATTACTCACATTTTGTGCACCATAAGCCAGATTATAAATCATACTGTGTTTACTTAATGTAATGCTGTTCACTTTGATATTCATTTTCTTTGTTTTAAACTGATTTATCTGCATTCAGGAACCTAGTACTTTAATTACACATACAGCAAGTAAAAGTTTTGCATATAGCCAAATAAATGCATTCATACTACAATCTACGGTAAATTTATTAGATAATGTAAATGTATAAGCAATCAATCAGATGGCAGCGACTCAATGCATTTAGGCATTTAAAAATGGTCAAGAAGACCTGCTGAATTTCAATATGAGCATCAGAACAGGGAAGAAATTAGACTTAAGTGGCTGTAGGTGTTAGACAGCCCGGTCTGAGTATTTCAGAAACTGGGAATCTACTGAGATTTATACCAGCGTTTATTGTTTCTTACCATGTCCATCCCTTTATGACCACAAGTTAAAATTATCTCAAACGTATATGGTTTATTGAAAATTACAATTAATTCACTGTACTCAAACGACCTCCTCAGTCGCCAGTTTCCAATCCAAAGAAGCATGTTTGGGGTATGGTGGAATAGAAGATTTGCATCATGGACGTGCAGCTGACAATTCTGCAGTAACTGTGTGACACTATCATGTCTGGTTTCCAGCACCTTGTTGAATCTATGCAACAAAGAATTAAGGCAGTTCTGAAGTCAAAAGGGTGTCAAAGAAACAGCTTGTGTGTGTGTTTTTACAGCAGCAAATATTAAACACAAAAAATCATGATGCTGGCAGATCTGAGCACAAGGTGAGTATTACGATAGTTGCTAAAACTCAAGGGATTCAAGTGAAATTACTGATGTCATTTTGCTCACCATAAAAACCTAAGGAATATAAAACTTTAGTTGAGGACTTATCTCATTGTCGTTTAGTGTGGGAGCATGTGGCCTGCCTAACCATTCATGGTCAAATAGGAAATTTCTCCAACTGGAATGCTGAGTTCATGGCTGGCCCTGCACATATATGGACAAACAACATTCAGTGACATTTGGTCTGCTGGCAAACTTCAGAATAAATGCAAGAGAAGGACTGCAAGGTCTAAAGGTCAAAACAGCATTAAACCTTCTAACTCAACAAGCCTCGACTGAGTTTATTTCTTACATTATGGCAGCACAGATGGTCTATTAAATCTTGCTTTAAAACATTTTCACAGGATCACCAAATCTGTACTGCTGAAGACTGGAAGAATATAGTCTTGCCAGATGAACCTTAATTTCTGCTGAGACAAACAGATTGTAAGGTCAGGATTTGGCATGAAAAACATTAATCCATGGACCTAATCTGCTTTGTGTCAACAATACAAGTTAAAGGTGATGTAGTGGTGCAGGCAGTGAATATCTGGCACACTATGGGGCCACTAATATCATCAACCATTACTTGAATGCCAAAGCCTATTTGAATATTGTTGCTGAGCATGTGTACCTTCATGGCCCTCATTTATCCATGTTATAATGGTTACTTCCTGCATGATAACACATCATGTGACAAAGCAGAATCCACCTCAAACTGGTTCCATAAACAGGATAATGAGTGTGATGTTCTTCAACTATCTTCCCAGTCACTGGATCCAAATCCAGTAGAACACCTGCGAACGATGTGGTGGAACGCGAGATTTGCAGCATAACAATGCACCTGAATGACCTGCATGAATTGTCATGCAATCCTTTTAACATGGAGCAGAATCTAATAAATAGTTTCCCACATCTTGTGGAAGCCATGCCACAAAGAACTGAGACCAAAGGGAGACTCAGCATGAATATAGTGTTCATAAAAAGGGCTTGGTGTGTGTTATGTACTTGTGCCAAGTGTGACGTGTGTACAGTACTTAGCATCTATTCAAATTCTGAATCAGAAAACGGTTTGGGGGAAAAACAATGTTGAGTGCAGATAAAATAATTGCTATTGTTTGACAAATTATTGTTATTATAAAAGCACTTCACATTAAACCAAAGACAAGTTTGGTTTGCATGAGAAATATTACTTTGGGAAGCTGTTTTTTATCCCCAGCAGAAAATAAACATGGGAATCATTATTAGTTCTCAGTACGAAAATTCAAAAAATTATGATTTTTAAGAACAAAGGGATTCCCTGCTCCACATAATATAATGTCTCAAATAAAGTACTTGGTGAGTGTATGTTTTATAGCACGGACTTGCAACATCTAATCTTTTTTTAAATTTAACTAGTGTCTCTATCTCTCTCCCTCTCAAACACACACACATTTTTTAAAATATGGATTTGCTGTTTTCTTGTTGTATTTTAATAGAGACATAATTGCAGAGATAAATAATTACAATTCCAAATCAGAAAAAGTTTGAACAGTATAAAAAAAAAAGATAAAAAAAACAAAAAACAAAATGCAGTGTTCCTTACGTTTCCTTTTATTTCATTGCAGAGAGTAAAATTTTATCACATATATTGTTGACCACTGGAGATCCTCTGGCCATCTTTGCTCCTCAAAGACTCAGCCTTTTGTGTACTCCTTTTGCAATAAATCATGATTATAATCACATTTTGACCTATTTAAAAGTACATCATGAATGCAATTTAAAAAAAATTCATTAATAGTCATAAATTGCCCCCGTAATGTGTTGCAGGCCTGAAATGCAGGAATAGATGATTATTGGAAAATAAAAGTTGACTAGACAAAACTTTTAATATTCTGGGTTCGTACTCTTTGAAATAAATGTCAAAGTATATACATTTTCCATACCGTCTCATTATTAGAACAACGGTATATATACTGCTCACAAAAATTAGGGGATACTTCAAACTTGTATATCTCCTAATTTCTGTGAGCAGTGTATAATCTGCTGATGGCCTAATACTTTTGCACAGTAACACACGTGCACATAAAATAGCATACACATACACAAGACACAGGAAATTTTTCATTTTAATTAAACTTATAACACACTTGCAACATCCTGGATCTGGATCTTCTGGATCTTTTCCCTACGTATATTTATACAAAACATCTCCAATGAGTTTCCGAACAGCATCTGCATCACTGGTGTCTGATAGATACAGAAACAAATAATACACATATATTACAAACATAAATTAATTCAAGCTTATTTCACAGATTATTAGTATGAACACCACAAAAACATTCCACAGTTCCCAAATGACACAGCTTTACATGTATAACAGACATCTTCATGTGATTGTGCCACATTAAATTCAACAGTATCACTTTAGATTCAACTTTATGGCATTAATTTATTATTTTACTTTTACCTTTATTAGTACAGCATATTTTTTTACATTTGCTATGCAAACATTTTCAAAGCAAGTAAAACCTAAACACATTTTACATTCTCCTTTAACCTAGTATATTGCTTTAACAGCCTCTTGATCAAGTACCAAAACAAGATTAATATGTGTTCTTTTCGCTGTGCCACTTCACGCTTTGAAAATTATGCTGAGGAGTCACAATAGGCTCTAAAATTAAATTATTAACAAAAGCCACAGGAAGAAGCCTTCCGTGCGTCAGCCATTTCTGAGTACAGATCATCAAGCTCCCAAGCTCCCAATCGGTTGGGCCATTTATTAGAAGGGTGCCAATTTAAAACGTACATCTTTTCTGCACGCTTGTATAAATGATGCACTGTGGAACATGAAGCAGTAATTTGATTTATTGTTCACCATGCTAGTTGACCCCAGGCACTGGCGTACAAACAATGTTTCTTACCCACTCCCAGTTTGCCCAGCAGATCAGTGTATTCTGGTCTCTGTTGCAGCACCTTCTGTAGGCTTGTAGGTTCCATGCACTCCAGTTCCACCCTCCAGTAAACATATATTTTATGACTGAAGCTTACATACACCAGGCAAGGTGTGTTTCTGCCATCCTTACATGCATACTGTCCTGCAGAAGAGAATCTGGATCATTTAACACATTTGAATAAGGGATAATGGGTTGGATTAGTTTAGTGTAGGATCAGTTAGGTATGCATCACCACCACTTCACTACGTTTAAACATGACCATGTGTAGAGGGAAACGGATGTTCCCAAAATCAGCTCTGAATTAATAGTTTAGCATGCTCCTCTCTGAAAGTTTTGCATCATATATAAAATTATTAAAGCTTCATCAGATTTTCACAGTCTTAAAGGTAGATCAAGAAAACACAATTTAACACAATTTGCCATTTGTTTTTTTTGGAAAATTAGCAATAATGACATATTTGTGAGTGACAAAAGTGACCCACTTGTGCAGCAAAAACGGCAACTAAATGTTTCCAGTAACTGTTGATCAGTCCTGCACATTTGCTTAGAGGGATTGTAGCCCATTTCTCCCTACAAAACAACGGTCTTCCACAAACATCTAAGGAAGATCACACTTTGTCAGATTCAATTAAATTCAATTCAGTTTTATTTGTATAGCGCTTGTTACTATAGACATGGTCACAAAGCAGTTTTACAATTGATGCATGAACAATTGTCACAAATTGGATTCTATTGTCCCTAATGAGCAAATGGCGACAGTGGCAGGGGAAAACTCATTGAGATTAAGAGGAAGAAACCTTAAGAGGAACCAGACTCAGAAGGGAAACTCATCCTCATTTGGGTAGACGACTGTTCTTTAAATATAATAATATATAAATACATACAGGGTACCCACCCACGCCCTATTGATTGAAATTACCGAACTCTAATTTCACCTTATTCCTTTCACCAAATTAACTGCCAATTTTACAGGTTCACATACCACTCCCAGATATGTAATATTGTATCACTATCCTCAATAAATATACTGCTCACAAAAAATAGGGGATATTTCAAAATAAAGTAAATAGAGGGTTTTACCAGAACAGAAGGCATTTACATTCTCATCAAACTGGAATCGAACCACCATGCGGTTATGGTCGATAATATAAGTTTGTCCATCCCAGGCACAAGCAACAACTTCCTCTCTCCCATCACCCTAAACAACACAGATATAGAGCAAAACACTGCAGACATGCACAAACTTTATCCCATATTACATCTAAAGTCACTTTAACAATCGACCTTAAAAGTCATATTGTGTTACTGTGCTTACAGTGACGTCCAGTTTCTGTAGAGCAAAGAGCTGGTGATCGACCTGCACCGACCACAGAAGCTGCTCAGAGCTATCCATTAGTTTTAGAGTACCTGTAACAAGTATATAGGAACAAGAATAATCCAAGCATTGCAATTTACACACAGAGACTCACACTGTATACAGTAAATACACCTCTATTAGCACAAGGCATGGAGGTAGAAGTGTCATAGTGTGGGGATGAATTTCAGTTGCTGGGACCAGTGAGCTGCTTTATTCTGTAAAGGCACTTAATACAGGGTCATAAAGCAATTGCTACTTAGCAATTGAGCAAAAATTAAAAATCGACAAAGTAATGAATTCATTGAATACATTTCACTAATTTAGTCACAAAACGTTATTTATTAGTTAAATTCTTGCTGTTAAGACCACTAAAAACCATGGAGTATTTCTCACCAGATCTTTGACGAGACCTCTCTTGACCAACACTATATAACTCGAATCACAAATCATCAGGCCAAACAACTCTGCTGAACCACTCTAAATCAAACAATGCATATTCTACCAGATACTTTGTTCTGTTCTTGGTGTTTTCTTAAGAAAACAAAGGTTTTACAAAACAACATATATAAAAAAAAACACCTGCATTAATGTATTCTTGAAAGAGTCTTGTTCTTTGAGGTGTTGAATTCTATTGTCAGTTTTTGAAGGTTTTACAGAACCATCCTGTTTAAAAAATGTTGACCTATCCTCTTAATAGCAGAAGTGGAAAAAGAGATGTGCTGTGCTTTCAGGGTAGGGTAAATTTCATAATGGTTGCAGTTGGACTGATCTCTGCATGTACAGTTGTGGCCAAACGTTTTTAAGTTTTGAAAATGGCATACATTTTGGTTTTCACAAAGTTTGCTGCCTCAGTTTTTTAATGACGGGTGTGGTAAAGTCAGGTACAATTATAAGCACTCTGTACATTTAAAATATATATTGACAAATACATCCAGTTTAAGCAAAGAACTGAAAAATATTTAGTGTTGGCCCTTCTTTAAGACTTCTTCAATTCGCCTCAGCATGCTGTAAATCAGCTTCTGGGCAAAATATTAAAGGATGGCAACCCGTTCTGGCCTAATCAGTGCTCACAGTTCTTGGTTTTTGTTTGTCCACAGTCATTTTTAGGATTTACCACAGTTTCTTAAGTGTACTGGGATTTGGAGTTTCCTTGACATGGACCAATGCAATTATTTGCAATTTATCTGGCTGCTCTTTACAAGCTAAAGTTAATACAAATTGCTACCATAAGTGATGCAGCAAACTTTGTGAAAAATTAAATTTAAGCCATTCTCAAAACCTTTGGCCACGACTATATATTATCTGTAACTCATGGTTTTATTTAAGAGTATGTTTTTCAAGCTAATGAAAGGACGAAGGATATTTTTTAATTGTTTTTACTAAGTACTTTGAACACCCTGACCTGTGTTTGTGTAAATACTTTCATATTTGTATCTTTGTTCACAAGAAGATAGTAAAAGTTGTAAGAATTTTCCTGTTTCCAGCTCCCTAAAACAGTGCAACAACAAGCAGCGCTCAGAAAATGGTGGCACAGGTGTCAGGAGTACATTTTCTTAGTTGGACCACTAAAAGATGTAGGACCAATAAAGGATGAATATTTTGCAATGTTTGGCCCATTATGTGTGTGCGTGTGAGAGAGAGAGAGAGAGAAATTGTAATATAAACACCCATTGCTTATTACAGTCTGAAAAACAAGTAAAGCAGCATTCGACTGAAGTACAATGGCAATTCAGCTGTACATATACCTAGATAGAAACACAGGTATGTGCACAACATGCTCTTTTAACACATGCAGTAGTTTTATGAAATGTGCCATTTCTGATGTGTTTGCATAGATACACACACACTGCTGAGAGCAAAGGTTTTCGGAAAATCCAAAATGTAATTTGGTGGCTTGTCAGGTGTAAATGAGATTTTGATAGCAAATGCTGCTTACCATCTAAGGTGCATAGAGCAAATAAGCCTCTTTTGGAATCATCCTCCTTCGACCCTATATAACCAGAGACAAAATTTAATCTCACAAATATATTTTTATATGATGCATTCCTAAATAACTATTGTAAACTAAATGTTCTGTATTCTTTTAGCATTATGTACACTCTGAGTTATGAGCTGTAACTCGTATATGAATGGTGTGAAACACATTTTTTATATGTTTTCTAACTAGTTCCAAAGTAAAACAAGTTAGTTAAAGATAAACTAGTTAAAGGTAATTCAACAAGTTGGAAGTGCTTAGGTTGGCTACTTTACTGTTGTTGAAGTTAATATATTGCAATACAATGTTAGCAGGTTGTCTGACTAAACAGTTAACTAATTCAGTTCTTACTTAACTTTAGCTAAAAATGATTAATGCAATACCTTCTGTTGCGTACACAACACTTGTCAAATTGTGTTAGAAAATGATGGAATGACAAAAGGTGATTTATGATATTGTCATTCAGCACAGATATAGGTGTCTGTCTCTGAAATAAATATGCGCATAGGTCATGCTGCAATTTTTATAAAACGGTTTTTAACCATTTTACAGTCTCTCCCCAAAATACTTATAAAAGAGACAGAAGTTTTACTGCAGAACAATTCCTTTTACTGGTGGTTCCCTCAATAGTGACAAATAAATTAATACAAAGTAAAGTGTTTGTTTCATTGCAGCTGCCACAAATGTGATGACTCTCTGCCCAAAGTTCATTATTATTTCTTTATTCACTCTGTTAGCTTTACTGGTGTTTCTGAAGATGTTGTTCCAGAGCTATAAGATTGATTCCTGTGGTTCTTACTGGTTACTCATTTTTGCACTAAATATCTCCTTTAGCCCAAAATCCAGAGTCATTCACCACCTTTAGTTCAGCATCTCACAATGAGGCTTTAACACGATCATAACTTGTTCCCTTTTCATTTATTATTATTTAATATAAATAAATTAAATGGCTATATTAATGCAAGGAGCAAGGTAAGTCAAAACACACCCACATTGGATCGATTTAGAGAGCTCAATTAACCTGGTGCATGTCATTGGAGTGTAGAAGGAAATTGCCATTCTTAAGAAAAATCGACGGAAAACATAGAGGAGACGTTGAAGAGAGCACAAACGCAACACAGCCAGAGACCAGGGTCTGGAAGAGAGATCTCTGGAGCAGTTTGGCAACAATGCTACCCACTTGAGGCACTGTGCTGCCAAGAAGTCCAGATTTATGTCCAATTTAACAAACAGTTTTTTTATGCTGGTTACGTTACATAAGATTCTCATCCAATTTTATGAGTTCATTGAGTACATCACTGATGCAAATGAATGAGAATTTTATTCCACATTTAAGCCAACTTTTAGACAAGTGATAGCATGACGATTTCTACTAGTGATGGAATTTGTTATGTGGAACAGTTATAGGAGTTGAGCCTTGATAAATGGGTATTTTTAAAACGTTTTATCAGTATATCACTGGCACTCTAGTGTAGGTGCAAGCTGTACCCCTGCTGATGCTGCCTATCAGATGGGTCGACACATTCTTGTTATGGATGCGGCCGGTAGTCAGATGAAGGACAATATCTCTGGAGGGTCCATTTCTGCAGAATGAGTTATTTAAAAGCACTTATTCTCCCTAAACTTTTATTTCTCTCACAGAAATACACAAATCAAATACACACATATATCTGCACTACTGCATTTTGTCATGTCATAGTAATATTTATATGCTTATGCAAAATGTGCTTTATCTACATTTTGTAATTCTTCATAACTTGGTTTTAATAACCACAAATACTCTTAAATCACTGCAAGACATGCATCCTAAACTCTGTTTTAATTTTGTTAAACACGAAAAAGGATGCAGCAAGGGCTAACTCTTTATTATGTGTATCATCAATCACTATAATCTTTTTTAGGGTCACTAGAGTACTGTGCAACGGTCTTAGTCCAGCATTATATTAGATATATCAGTGTTATATATAATCATAAAGTTATTTATCAGTCTCTTTGATAAAATACAACCAGAAAATACATAAAATTTGCATGCAGTATTAAAATACCTGAAAGGAAACCAGAAAAAAAACAGCAGCCAAGAAATCACTTTTTCAGAAGGAAACATTTGTGAAAGAGCTAAGAAATCCTAAAGCTCACAAAGGTTAGATTGAGGGCCAGTGGTAGAGATTATAATAGAGTGATGAATCCAAGTTTGAATGTCCTGGGTCCAATCAAAGTTATATATCAACAATGTAATAGTGGCCTTCAACTTCTACACAGTACTGTACATTAATTGATATATTTTGATATTGACATTTAACAATTTTGATATAAATTGATAAATGTTAGCAATAATCAAAGGTTCCTCTGTTCCACAAAGAGGTGATACCGTACTAAGAAATGACATCCAGGATCTCTCACCCAGAAGCAGCAGCTGACATGTTTTCTCCTGGCAATGCAGTGACATCTTGTGTCCAGCAGCAGTGCAGGACAGCATAACCACAGCCAGGTTGCGAAACCATCAGCTCAGGTAGGCCATCTGGGCCTGGGTTCACTGCCAAACTGTCCACCTAGAGGAAAATGTTAGGCGTTTTTAGAGACTTGCACTATCCTGTGGTGATTACTGAATAAAGCAATGGTTCAATCAACATATTGTAGTCCCACATAAGAGTAATATGTGGTTGTTTTTTTATTGTATCGTTGAACTAGGACCATAACATCATGTTTGTCAGCATCAATATCAGCAATTTATCAGCATCACTTTGAAACTAAACATAATGTGATTCAATTCAATATATGTGATTTAAAGTTTCTCCAAATTTCAATACAGAACATCTCAAATTATTTTTCAAGCCTAATGTGGCCTATCATTATCCAAATTTTTTTTTCAGAGAGCAAAACGTTTTTGGGGAAAAAACATTGTCCAGTAAAAATTAAGACCCAAGAAACGTAGGAGAAAAATACACAAGAATGCTAATCTCAAGTTTAAAAGAATGCACCAGAGAGATCTGTAACAATGTTCTGTAGGTGAACCTCTTCAGCCAACATGGGCCCAGTTATTACATACTTAATATCCAGACATTTCATTATCAGACAGTGATGGTTGTATTAAGGGTTGGACAGTGTTCTGCTGTATGAGGACCTATGTGCTTTGCCATCACTAAGGGAATCATGAAGTCTACTCTTTATATTCCGAAAATTCTACAAGAGTGCTCATTGAACAAAAACAAAACATAAGCTCACTGTAGAAAAAATTCATCTGTGACTGAAACTTACCTAATGCAGTGAAATTGCCATTTTGAAATACAGGGATAGGAATGTTATGTTCCTCATTCAGATAATGAGCAA
>JAUZSV010426951.1:0-18113 GCA_034780495.1 Parotocinclus cesarpintoi | reverse complement strand
TGTTAGGCAAAGACCTGTAGGTGGCAGTAGAGGGCTGGGGAGAAACTCGGGAGTTTTCGGGTAGTGATGCCAGAGACAGAGTTTCTTCACGGATATTACATACTGTACACGTTTTTTGGTCAGATTAAGCGGAATTTTGGTCCAAATAAGCGAATAACATTACACGTATATATATTATGCTATTTTTCGGTACTTAAGGATTTGGTCCGAATAAGCGGCTGGTCCAATTGACCGGTGGTCCTATTAACCGGAATCAACTGTACATTTATTTGGATTAAAGAAAGTCTTTGTAGGACAGCACGATGACACACTGGTTAGTCTTGTCACCTCGCAGCTTCAACAAGTTCAATTTCTGGCTCGGACTCTGTGGATTTTTTTTTTTATGTTCTGCTCGTGGTTACATGGATGCCCTCTAGACATTCTGGGATTTCCTTCCATTTCGCAAAGACATAAATTAGGTCAATTGCTTTTTCAAAATTGTCTAGGCGTGTTTGTGTGTGTGTGTGTGTGTGTGTGTGTGTGTGTGTGTGTGTGTGTGTGACATTAACAGTCAGTGCTTCTTCTTTTTCTCCATTAGGTCACCTAGTTTTAGATGCCGTAATCAATGCAGTATATTAATGAAAAGTCACCACAAGGAGATAAACGTGGACTTGTTTGTGCGTTCTCTGGGATTGCTTCCTGCCCTGGGGTAGGCTCTGGCTCCCCAACACCCTGAACTGGATTGGGAAATGAATATAATAAGATACAAATATTCTCTGAACAGTTGTTAAAACACAGATTAGACCTCACCCTATACACTGAAGGAGATGTAGTTCGGCTTAATATAAGTTAGTAGCAAAAAAAGCATCAACCTCACGCCCTTCATTTGCCCCGCCCTTTAATTTAATTTTAACAACCGATAATTGCTACCTAAAAATACCAGGTCAGAAGACGTGTAAGTTCAGATCATACAGCACCGTTTCATAACACAGAGCTTTTATTATCAAGAAACTTCTTCTAGGTGAAATTATTCTTTCTGAAATTCTTTCAGGTGAAATGTGCAAAAATTATCTAAAGTTATTTTATAACTGTAGTTGTACCCCTGCTTTTTAAAAAATGTTTTTAATATTGCCTGGCATTATTTATTTTAATACCAGGCCAAAGTAAGTCACCTTACGTGAGTGAACCACGTTTTCACATGTCAACTGGGAGCCAACCAGACATGGTAAAAAAAAAAAAGCATTTCTGTTGCTCAAAAACCAGTGAGAACAACAGAACATGTATTGTTCTATTGTTGTGGTTCAGGGTAAAGTGATGGAAGCACTGTTTATAATCCGGCTTCCTTTCCAGGGAGTAACATTTTAAGAGTATTTGGTGTTTTAAATTATAACAGATTCACATTTTGTGAGTGGGAACTGTTAATTGTTAAAAACTCAAATATAATCTTAGTAATATATTTGAGTAGAATAATAAATTACATTTAATAATTTACCTGGCCATACTATGCTAAGCTTAAGCGTGTTTAAAGAGTTTATGCAGTAGCCCTCTGTTGGTCACACTGTTCTGTAAAAAAGAAAAAGTATTGTGTATGTATTTGAATAAAACCAGAACTGTAGTTTGTGTCTTGTGTCTCTGAATGGTTCCACCTTCTCTAAACTGCCCTCAGCAAGCCAGACATGTCAACCATGAGAAAATAGCAGATCATCACCACACCTGGATGATCACACACACACACACACACACACACACACACACACACACACACACACACACACACACACACACAGCACTAGAAGTTTGTAGATGGAAAGTGTGATGTGTTAGTGCAAGATTACAGTTGAGATTCTTCTCAGTTGTTTAAAGAGGCATGAAAATCCGACGTGAGTACCTAAGAGGAACATTTATTGCATAAACATTACAGTATTTATCACTTCTCTAACTGTTGGAATAACCCAAAGGCATGGAAAAGCAAAACTGAAATCTCCTTTATATCTCTGTAATTTCTCCTAGACAACAATGAGATTAAATGGAAAGACAAAGGAGACTTTAGTAGAGCAAGTTTTTTTTCTGTTCTGCCGAGACTTAGAGCTTAAAAAAAAATCTCACAGCTTTTCTTAAGTTGTTGGACAGATCTCAAATCAATCTCATCTTGTACTCACATTTTGCATAAATATCATTTCACTAAAGACAGGAGACTAAATAAGAACACGGTCATTTCTCTTCTTCTATTCACTTTTATTGGTGTGAATTACTGTTACTAATACGGTTATAATCTCGTATTCATATAATCCATTGCTTTTGCATTTTACTTGATCAAATAAATCTCCTCTCTCTGGATTATTTTCTGTTAAAACTTAAAATGTTCAAGATTCAAAGGTAAAACTCAAGTTATTTGTTTGA
This sequence comes from Parotocinclus cesarpintoi, assembly GCA_034780495.1. Taxonomy (NCBI): domain Eukaryota; kingdom Metazoa; phylum Chordata; class Actinopteri; order Siluriformes; family Loricariidae; genus Parotocinclus; species Parotocinclus cesarpintoi. The sequence continues at coordinate 15,734 of JAUZSV010426951.1, read as the reverse complement.
ATGAAACTAAACGTATTTATTAAAAGCTAAATAGCTTGAGTCCTTAACGCAGGACTAATTAAGTTTCCTTTTTTCATTGCTTTACTGGTTAGTTCCTTTTAATTCTTAAATAAAATATGTAGTCTTGAAAGAGATGAAATACAAGGCGAAGAAAAAGATTTCTCCAGAGATGTCTCATTTTTGTCTAATTCTATTTCTCAAAATAGTCACAAAGTTGATCTTTAAATGAAACAGACACGAGAATATAAATTAAGGCTTCTGTGACATCAACGATCAACATTTGAGTGCTGGAATTTAGCTCAGGGACATGTTCACAAGGTAGTCGCATTTTTATGGTACAATAGGTTAAAATAATGCATCATCACTTTTTTAATTCCAACCTTTATCCACCCTACCTGAAGTGTGTTAGCGGTTACGTCGCATAATTTAATCACATTGCCTGCTCTTGTTTGCAAAGTGTTGCCTGATGTCACCTGTGTGCAGCATGTGAGTCAAGGATGTTAGCGTAGCACAGCCATTAACCCATAAATGCATAGCCTGGCATTCATTTAGCTGCTTGTCCTCCAAGAATATGTTAAAATCCCTTAAAATCCATCAGTTTCTTCCAAACAGAGGAGGGCATGCTGCAAAAATGCCTGTAGTGCAAGAACAGCAAAACAGTTAGCATACGGTCAAGGGATTCATTCTACTGACGATGCACAACTACACGCTGACACACAAACGCAATAATAATAATAATACACACAAACACGTTCACAGTTCGGTGTTTCTTCTCTGCACAGCAACTATACTGCTCATAAAAATGAATACAATAAGCACACACAAAAAAACCCTCTTTTTGTGATCAGTACAGTATGAGAGATTTCTAATAAAATAGCATGCCTTAGCATAAAAGTGAAGGCCAATATTTGCACAATGAATGCGGTGACAATATCACGTGGGCCCGTTGAGCGTAACGTCAACATTTAACTCTAAATAATAGGGTGTAATCAGGCCGGGCGGACGAGCCCATGTTATACCTGACAACCTGTCCAACCACTTTCTATCAATCAATGTGAACACACACACACGGATTAGCGCAAACAGGAAAACACTGGTTTTTATTATTGAAGCGCCTCTATTGTAAATCCTTCAACCACTTAACTCAGTGGCTCTTATTCAAACAATGTGATCTAAATAAATATCATCCGGCTGGAACAGGAATTAATGGATTCTTTACAGAGTTAGCATGTGTAACCTTAGCAAACATGAATTGGCTCTGATTTTCAGTTATTGCGGGAGTGTCACGGTTGGACTGAGCCATGCTCCGGGTGATGGCGAGCCATAGCGGAGTGTGTAGGTGTGTTGGACAGGCAGGTTTTAGGACCAGGACTTTTCTCCCCAATTCGGAAGGAGTTTTATGAGTGAATGTGTTTAGGTGAGGTGAGTTTAGTGTTTGTGTGCAGCTGGCATGAAGCTAGCAAATTGATTATAAATGTGCAGTGGCTGTACGATGGTGGAGGAATTAGAATATTATTGGAGAAAAGCTTTACAGAACGAATTAAAACAGACTCGCTCTCTTTCTTAACTCTCTCCATTTTCATTTAAAATGATCAGTGTTTGAATAAGTGACTCTAAATACACTGCTCAGAAAAATGAGGGGTACTTCAAAATGAAATATCCCTTTATATTAAATATTCCTTAATTTTTGGAAGTAGTGTAATATCAGTAGTGTCAGATGATAGATAGATTCAATTTTATTGTCATTGCTTAGTACAAGTATAAGGCAACAAAATGTACTTAGCATCTACCAGAAGTGCAAATAGTAGCATTGTGCAAATAAAAGAAACAGAGTGCAAATCATGAATGTGCAAATATATATATATATATATATATATATATAGCAAAATAATACAGTATATCTGTAATTACTGTAATTACTGTATTTATTTATTTTTTAAAATTATATATATATATATATATATATTGCAAAATAACAGTAAATATGATGTAATTGTTTGTATTTTATATTTATATATTTTATATATATATTTTGTAATAAGTACAAAATTATATTATATTTCTATTTACTATTATTTTTTAGTCTTGGTCAAACTTTTATAAACAAATGATTTTGTTTCTTCTCTCAAACTTAAAAATCACCACATAAAGTCACCTGAATATAAACAACATCCATCCTTTCCTTTTCTATTATTAAATATAAAAACATAATGATAACGCCAATCAGCTCTTAAACTATACTAACTAAGTAAAGTGAGCGGGCAAAAATACATACCTTGCAATCTTAACGTCAGACTATTTAAAATAAACCGTGCTGTCTGATTGGCTTGAACGGGAAGAGCAGGAATGAGTTTTTCTTGTGTGCAGGTGTAGAGAAAGGACTGATTTTTTTTTTATTCTGTTTGAATAGATTGTTGATATTCAATAACGGTAAGAACTCACAACAGGTAAAAGTGACCCCAATCTGATCTTTTTCATCACACGTCAGTTGATGCCTCTGGGTCAGCGTGAATGGAAACAACACACTGAATCTGCTCACTCAGTTTAATGTGTGGTATTGAATTCTGGAACATATCCTATGCATGGCAATGCAAATCCAGATCAGTAATCATGTGGCTTTTACATCATTCTAACTCGACATATATTGTAAATACACGCAGAGGTGAAAGGAAAATAGACGACAGAAATGAGGGGGATTTCAGTGGTAGGATAGCAAGGTCACAGATCTGAAATATTTGAGGTGATATCTTTATGCAAACAAAATTAGAAGGTGCATATAGAAGGCATTTTCTGTGTTTGATTAAATTCCTAAAGAAAAATTGAATAGGCTGCAAATGAAAAGCATAAAAGCAAAGAATGCAAACCTGTGAATAAATAACATGATAATATGGCCACTGAAGTGACTGCTGTCTCTCATTTTGATTGTTACCTGTGGATGAACGGTTCACATTTTATCGCTCCTTTACACATGAACATTGTGTAAAAGTCACATTAAAAAGACAACGTAAACACCCTAAAACATTTTGGATTTGTTGAGAAAATCTAATTCGGCTGCTTTTTAGTGTTGGCTGGGACTGTGGTGGCGCAGCAGTTAAGTTACTGGACTATAAACCAGGTGCTTTAGGTTTCAAACCCAGCACTGACAAACTGCCATTGTTTGGAACTTAAACAAAGCTCTTAATACATGTTTGATTGATTTGCACTGATTGTATCAATTATAAGTCATTCTGGATAAGTGTTAACTGTTTAATGTAAATCTAAATGTTATGGTGTTTATGATATTTTGTGATGTTGTTTTGGGGTATCAGATGATTTCTGGTTTCTCTCAAGTCTGGAGATTTGGTTATAATAATGTTTTGTATTGAGGTTGGTCATGATGCAATCATTTGTGGGAGGTTATGGAGACACACTGGGAGGTGGCTTTGTCATGATGCCAAGCCTTGGGAGGATTGGTCATGATTTTGTGTATTGCTTCTTAGGTGCATTAGTGTTCCTGGTGTTGCAGCGTGTGTAGGTGTGTGAACAATCAGTTGAGACTGCAGTTAAGGTTGTGGACCTGGAAGTTCCAGGATTGCCACTTTTGAGCTCTTAATCTGTTTGGGTTAAATCAAGTTACAAACTTTACATGCTAAGATGGGAGGAAACCAAGTCAAAACCAAGTCCTTAATGTGCTGCTGTATGATATCAAAGGATGAACTGGGTACCTGGGGTGTAGCGATGCACGATTGCTGCTCACGATTTTCGGTCGATGATGCTGAATTCACTGTTCAATTTCGTCACTATTTTGAGTTTGGATTAAAAATTTTTTTTTTTTTTTATTTCTAAAGCGTACACAACGGGACACATACATTAACACACTCACACACACTAAGGGCAAATTAGAAACTCCAGTTAACCTAACACACGTCTTACACATCACACATTTTCACATCGGGATGCATTGTGTCACTAGGTATTATCACACCTTGTGGGTACTTAAAAAACATAAGTACATGAGAGTGCTGCAGACCACAGCTTTGAGTGGTGTATGGACCCACCAAGCGTTAAACACAAAGGCAAGATTCTCCTCATAACAAGCAAGTTAAACAAGGCGGCTTTCTAAACAAATCCAGAAAAACGTTTTTTCGGTAAACTTTTGAAACACAGAGTGCTGTATTGGACGGATTATCTGGATGTTACAAACCAGAGTTTGTTTATTTTAAAACTGCACTGGATCCCTTTAATTGGCTCCACATTGCACCTAAACACAGTTTGCTGTCTGCTTACAATTGACGAGCAGCAATCTGTTCCCAATTTTCATTGGCTGATGCATATGGCCGGGATGCAGTGCTGCTGCCAGATTCAATTTGACTACAACCGTGGTCGCTTCAACCAGCGTGATAAAGCCAAGTACGAGATGTGATGAGATGTGATTCACTTTCTGCAGCAGTTATCCAATATTAATCATTTACTCTGATGCTGGGTAAAAGTAGTAACTCATACCAAAGTGAGCATGCAGTTATGATGCACCATTTCATCCTTGGGGTTAACAAATCCCAGGAAACACTGACATTCCTCCTTTCTTCTGGCAGACCTTCTGAAGTCACCCAGTACCAAAGAACCTTAAAGAGCCAGCACTGACAAATCAGAACTACAGTCACAAAATCTGCACATGTGACTCAAAGGTAGATACTTTATGTACTGGGGCTTTATTTGGAGCAGGAGATAAAATCGAATAACAGTAAGGAGGCTGTGAGGGCTGAAATGTCATCATATGGTGTAAAACCATTGGAATATTTAAACTATACTGTGTTCAATACTAAAGTTATAACAATAAAACTTCTGGTACAGGTATATTTTATTGCCTATATTTTTTTTAACCCAGTGTTGTTGATGGGTGAACACTGTCTGAAGGTTCCTCTAGATTTCTTTGTAGTTACCTCAGGAATCTTGAGTGGCTCCCAGACAGAGCCAGATGGGGTATTAATCTCCTCTTGTTTTATTTGACCGTATCTCACTGCTCTTAGTCTAAGGTTGGAAGAGTAAGCAGCGTGGAAGAACATCCCAGAAATTCTGGCCCTGAGCCTATTTTTTTGCACATGCCACACACCGCGCTCTGCAGACAGCTATGAAACGGACTGTAGATACAAATGAAAATGAAACAAAATACAGGATTACCATTTTTGTTCAGGAATGTAAATAGACAACAAGCTCTGGCTATTGAGCAACAACAAAAACCATTATAAATCTTTTGACGAGTGGTAAATAATAAACTTGTTAAACTTGCTTTAACATCATTCGACAGTTCTTTGTAAGCTAGATCGGCTCTCTAGGGGTGAAACGACAAACGAGGAACTAGCTTAGGGTAAATAATGTTTTGAGATTGCCACAAAACACCTGTCACACAAAATGGTGACTCTAAACCTCAAATGAGTCACCAGAAATAATAATGGCAAGGACTAGAGGACTAGACTGGATTTGTCCAGTCAAACATAATGATGACTGAGTATTACTGTGTATGATATTGTCAGTTAGAAAAAAGCCCTTTGCTGTGCCAAAATAAGGTGATGGAAAATAAGAGAATAAGTGAGATGGTTGTAACTGGTTTGGTTGCACTTGAAAATTGATTTTAGACCATATATTTTATAACGTGTTGTCGATGGTTAGACTCGAATATTCCAGTCTTTGAGTTTTGGCATATCTTAACCGTTTCACCTTGTTACCACTTATTTAAAAAAAAAAGCGGTTTATTTGCTGTTACAGTTTCAAAAAGACCATTCGGACTGCTGAAGGGTGAACTTGGAATCGCAATGAAGCCAGATGTTGCTTTCGCTCAAGTGTAAGTGTACAGTTTTTTTAAATGCTGTCAAATTTTCGGTATTTTTGGGGGTTGTATTTTAATAAAGACACTAAAATAACTATATATGGCCCTTGTACCATTGATACCAACAGTGGTATATCTAATCTCATGGTGGACTAATGGTACTGTTGAGGCAGATGTTGCAAACCATGCTTTCTGCAATTACCAGCCAAAACTGAAATGTGTTTCTCTGTGTGTAGTGTTGTATGTCTGTTAAACATCAGTTATTCTTTAGCCAGTGACAGTTACAAACACTAGTTATACTGTCAGGTTAATGCCTGGAGACTCTGGAAGCATTGAACCTGGTGGTGAAATGGCTCCTCTCTTCCTTTGTCATTAGTTGTTGAACTGCAGTCTTATAGCTATTCTATTCTAATTATCTTTTACATACATCAGTCTACTCGAACAGTCAATTCAAAAATCCCCCACACTCCAAAGCAATGTCTTGAAGTTTCGTCTTTACAGGTTCATTGCCAGAGCCTCATACATGCGTACGTACATATTTATGGGTATTTGCTGTATTACAGTGAACCTCACGGTACTGGGCTGAAATAAAGAACCACGTGCATGAACATTGAAGGAAAAATGAACTGAAACTGCTGGTGGAGTTTAATGAAAGTGAAATGATGACGAATAATCTGTGGTGGGAAGGAGGAGCTGAACCAGAGGGAGGGAAGATGAGGAGGAGGTTAGGAAGGCACTAGGACCTGCTAGATCACTCAGTACAAGTTCAGAGGCAGAGGAGAAATGTACCAGTTCAACTTTCACACCAATCAATTCCCCTAAAAAGACCACGAGGGAAGTGACGGACCACCTGGATAATCAGCTTTAGAACGAAGAGCAAAAAAAAGTGGGGGATAAAAATAAAAGTCTGAAAGAACAACTCTGGACTATTCTCAACTTTTGGACTTGGTTGAGCTTTTACAAATTTGACAGATACCAGGAGGTAAAGTGATCTGAGGTAAGGGCCGAGTGATGATCCGTTTGCTGCTGAGGTTCTGTATGTTTATGTTTTCAGAGTTTGTGTGTACATGGAGAACATTTTCTTTAATGACCTGTCAATGCAAACAGACATCTGTTGTTATGTGCATTGAAGCAGAAAAACCTGAAGTGCAAGCTATAAAATCCTACGACACTATCGGTTAACATTTCAAGATGATGGATTGATATTTAGACTTTGGCAGAGTTTGAAAAGTTGGAATATAAAATTAAAATAGTGTGTATTGAATACGAGCTCACTAAAGTTGAAGAGGAACGAGAGCAAAGCAGGATGATTTACTATTTATCCAACCGTGCATCTTGGATGAGAATAAACTGTGGTCTTGTAAAAATTCCCTGAAGGACTTGCTCTCTGCTGAGCGTGTATGCGTGTAGAAGTGTGCGTGTGTGGGAACTGATAGTGTGCAAGGTGAAGTGGGATCTTCTCAGACATTTTTTTCATCTTTCCCAAAGGGACAGACCCCGAAACAGCAGCCCTCTAACTCTTTCTCTTATTTTCTCTCTCTCTCTCTCTCTTTCTGATGAGCTGATCGTGTTACACTACCAGAGGGGCTCGCTATCGCTGCAGACATGGGACACATTACAAGCTCTTAGTCTCAGTCTGACACGTTAACCCTGGCCTCCGCCCAGCTGAGAACGCTGCGAGAACGACACCCAACTGAACAGCAGGGAGAAATCAACACTGCGTTCAGTGGAGGAGAAAAAATGAAAGATAACAAATGATCACAATGACAGAGGTTGAGTCAACAACTCAGCTACAAAGAAATAAAACTGCAGGGATAGAACAATCTGGCTACCACACTGCCAATGTCTGTAAAGTTAAGTGCAGTGGCAAACAAATGTTCATACACAATACTGTGGAAGTCAAATTTTAGACTAACACACAATTTAGGGTTGATTTAAAGAGCAAATAAATTCTAGTGAGGCTATCTAAGTTTAATTAATATTATTAATTTAAGCCTGGATCACCTGGGTGCTCAGGTAGCTCCATGCCTTCACCAGCCCATGACTGTGGTGAAGAGGGTTCGAATTCTGGTAGTGCCTTTGGCTCATCACTCTACCCATGACCCCTACTTGGGCCTGCAACGGACTGGTGCCCAGTTCAGGGTACATGCATGTCTGCATCCTCTGAAATTTGGGACAGGCTCTAAATATGACCCCTTTCCCCCACAATCTGATACCTAAACCATGACAATTATACTACTATTATATTAGTTACATTATTTTAGGTTTAATAACTTCCCTCAAAGTGGTATCCCATAGTCACTGCATGCATAGTTTGGGGTTAAGTTTAAACTTCTAGCTTAATAAGTTAGTCAAATATTTAATTGTATTTCAATACATAAAATGCATACTGTATGTACAATGCTTAATACTTAGGCCTTAAAGTAAATAAATGACACACAAAATTAAAAAGACCAATGAAAAGTAAAATATGGATCTAATTTAGCTTTAATAATTTGAATATAATCATATATATCTACATACATTTTAAATCTTTAAGATGTCCATGGCTCAGAATTAAAATCTTTTGAGAAAAGGTTGTGTAATATATTAAAGTAATCATTTACACTGAAAATAAGCTACACTATTGTACCGTTTACAGACATTGAGCACTGTGGTATGGGTGAAATATTTGACTGTGTACATTTTTATGTACATGGTTGTACACTGGATACAGCTTCAGGTGGGATTTAGAATGCTTATTAGTCACTATAAAACCAGCATGGCTTACAAAACGTGATGAAACCAAGTTTAAACTCAGTTTGTGTCCTATTCAAATAAAAAAAAAAAGTCTGGCTTTATAAATGCACAATCAGTTTCAAAGCCATCATTTGACTTGGAGTTATGAAGTGTAGGGAATTAAAAGGTCTTTTACGTTGCACTTTAATAGTCCCCCTTTTAAACGTTGAATACGATTAAGGAGATGAGATTTGCACACAAGGTATTTGTAAGAGGGAATGTGATAAATAAGCACAGGAATGTTGTTTATTGGAGAGAACTATCCCTAAACACTCTCTATTAGAATGTGGGTTCAGTTTCCTGAGAAAATAAAACGGCCAACATCTGTAAAGTATAAAGTGCCTCTCGGGGAGTGAGGGGGAGATTGTAACGTTTATAGGAAGAAAAAAAAATCCCAATTTAATCGTATAAAACCTTACAATGATGTCTGTCTCTTCCTTCTACATGTGTACCTGGTTAACAATCCCCTCTGTTCAGTCACCCCATGTGGCCTCTTTAGCTTTTACAGCACCGCTACTGTACTGCTATAATTACAGGGTGAATCAAAAGTCACAGGACATATGTGCAGCATCGTGGACTTTTTGCTTTGGTTGCCAAAACCATTGTTGAGGTTTCTTGGTCGGTAGCGGTTTTTAGACGATCACTACGTTTCTTGTCGTCCACAGTCCCCGTTTCTTGGCTAATTTGGTTATGAGGGTTAACAGTGCTGTGTGAAATTGGTGATCTTTCTGGTTTTCGGTTGTTGAAGTCTGTTTCTATGATATGGAAGCTGCGTTCCTTCTCCTTCAGAATCATCAATTCCATCTTCAGTTACCTGTGACGAACATCAAAAATGTAGAAGTTTCTGTGTTGATAACTTTTGAACCACAAGAGATATTACAAATCTGATATGTTACATGACCACCTGCTTGCATTGGGAAAAAAAAAACTTGCCCTTGATCCCAATTAGCAGCTTTCAATATGTCATTTTCCATTTCTCAAATAAAGGGGTGTCCTGTGACTTTTGACATACTCTGTACTGTACTTGTAACCCAAGTCTATATCTCTTAGACAAATTCAGTTAAAACACTATGGTTAGTTTTAGAGCACCAAAAATCCTCCTACATGGGAAAGGATTTGTTTATCTTATGCTGTTTCCCTCATTTCCAACAGCAAGAAATCTTTTGGGTAATTTTCCATGCTGAAAAATTCAAGTCTTCATCGTTAATTAACTTAATTTGACATTATAAGAATGGACTAAATCAATCATTCAATTTAATTAAGCAAGATGGCTTAACAGAAAGTCCCTTCACATTTGCTGTGTCTGAGGGAGTGGAGAACGAACTGTGGAGTGTCCCCTTCCTAACCCAAAGTAATGCATTGGTACTCCATTAAGGCTCTGGGGTATTTACTGTGACCCCAAATAGGGATAACGTTTGGGTAAATGAGGAAGAAAATTGATCTATACCCTAAGATATTAAACAGAATTGAATTGCTAAGGCGTGTCTTCGTCTTTACGCTTTAAATCCTCTTATGATATAGAACCAGATATACCCCCCAGAGAATACACAAATAAAATTAGACAGCAGTGTGTTGAACTTATCAGTCTAAAAATCTGCTGTTAGCAATAATTCAGAAAGTTCACAACAGTTAGGAAATTAATTTGCCTGGAAGAGGACGTATTTTGTAGATTTGTCCAAAATGGTTGCATTTTTGGGTCACCAAGACGCCATAAGTACAATTAGACCCCACTATTTTGGAAACGACCTATTTGGTAGGCATCCCGGCAGACATTTATCTGACCACGTACGTGCCGTGAGATTTGTCAATAGGACTTTGGTATTGTTCCTAGCAGAAGGGCTGAATGATCAACATACGGTTTGGATTAAAGTCTAATCAAGCTCTGGACATTCCCATGATGCTCGGCTGCATGGCAGCAGATGGACAGTGGCACTCTCCTCTCCTCCTATACAATGATGCGTGCCATTATTATTCATGAGGTGTCTCAGGTTCCCCATTGAACCTGAGTTAAAGGTTTCTCTCTGTAGATGTGCTCACCCAGCGTAGCGTACCACAGTGTAATGAGACGTAATGAGTCCTAATGAGAGCAGCTGGGACGCTAACACACACTCCCGTGAGAGATGAGGTCTGGCTCGTTTACCTGGCAGCCTGGTTCAGAATTGTATGTAGTATGTACAGCACAGATATTCAGATTCTTACATGAAATGTATATTTTCCATACTGCAATTAAACCATAGACAGCTTTTACACTGGGACAGATGTTTTCCCCTGAAGTAATATATGACGATAGGCGTTTGTACGTAACATCAGTTGTGAACTTGCTAACACCAGCCAAAAAACCTCTACAAAGTCACTTGACCAGCAGTGTGTCTACATAAGGGATCATCATAAATCGTATGTTCTATTATGTAAAAGGTCAAATCAGGTAGGATGAGATTAGATTGAGTAGAATAAATCCAAAAATCTCTAAGTTTTCATTTCCCTTTCTGATGTAATGAAATATTTCATGCTAACCTGTATGCCAGCCTTTATTCCTCTGCAACTGCTTCCAATCTGAGTCCATAGACTCTGAGCCACTTTTGGATACACTCAGTTTGGATCAGTTCTCCCAGACCTCTACCAATCATCGGCCATTCTTCCTGACGTATCTAATGACTCATATTGGATATTACACTCTTCCAAATAATGATCTGAAAGGGTCATGGAAAATCTGGAGACATTTATTTTGGCTTTTTTCAAACTTTTCTGTTAGCTTTGGATTTTTTTTTAGGGTTCTATTATACTAAAGGATACACCCATACTTTGTTTTAAAATTACTACATTTTAATTACGTACTTTGTTGATATATTTAAAAAAATATAAAAATATATGTTTTTTATTTTCCTACCGTGGGGACACTGGACAAGCTGATAGCATTTATGCATTATTGAAAAGTACTGTATATCGATATCCTTCATACTTCTTATTATTGTTCTTGCTATTCTTCACAAAATTCTGCCATTAATAAAAATCATAACGCCTAATGTACAGACAGGGTTTAAATACTGTAGGGTAATGTTGCTATGTGTCTGTCCAAATACTTGTTACACACACAGGCACACGCGCACACACACGTGACCAAAAGTATTGGGACACAAACCCACATTTGGTCAAAAGTATCGGGACACAAACTTACATGTCACAATTCAAACACTGTTGTCATTGTAATTTTATGTCATGTCATTGTACTACAGTACAATACAATAAGTAAATGCTCTATGATGTCATCTTTACTAGAAGAGCAATACATTCAGATGGGGTTTATGTTCTATTACCCTTGTTAATTATATAGCACCTTTTAATTAAAAAAAAAATAAAGATAAAATAAAGGCATGATATTTCCAGACATGGATATAAAATATTCAACATATCCAAATACAGAACACAGTAACGTGTAAAAAACACAAATGAATAAATAATTATATTATTTATTCATCATGTTAAACAGTACATGTGCAATCATTATCCAGTATTAAAACATTAGCATTTTTATGGCTATTTTCCTGGATTCCTCTATAGCAATTCCCCATGGTCTCAGTTCTGCTCTCTTTAAGATGTGATAGTATTCGTGTTTTTACAGGTCAGTGTTGTAAATTGGCACTAGAGTGATTAGTAAATCACCAGCGACACACTTACTAACAAGTCACACAAGAGGTTTAATGAGCAGTAAAAGTGTCAGGAACCGTGAATTTCGTGATTCTGAATTGAGCCATTTCTGAGCCTGCGTGCTCAGGTGGTGTTATGGTCTATTACGCCATACCACCAGTGTTGAGGAGATCTCATTGTCTTTCCTGTCTAATTCTATGTTTCGGCTTTCTCACACATTACACCATTATCAGAACATGGTCCAATAGTGTGTGTTGGAAAAAACAATAAAAATGCTTTGATAAATCGGTTCAAAAGTTGATCTGCCTTTCTGAAAGAGTTTCTCATAACCTGTGTGCCTGGCCTATCAATTTACCACTGCTTTCATCCCTACTGAATATCCCTGAGCAGTATTTGGATACTTTGATTTGTAACATTTGAGCCCTTCAGACATATTTGCTCTAAGTCTTTCAGACCCCTGCCAGTTTTTGCTCTCCTTGCGATATCTAATAGCATATATTATACATTCCTTTTTCAAATCAGATCTGAATTTTGGGACATATTTCTTTTGCCGTTTGTTTGCTTTGGCTTTTGATTGAGCGTGTGGTCTTATTAAAGGGAAACTCGCGATTTCTGAGAAAATGATGAGACGTTCTCACCTTTCCGTTACTTGAATATACCTGTTGTGCGGTATATCACTGCTAATGAGGTTCAGTATTAATTCTCTATCATTTGTGCATGTTTCAGTGTTTGTATAGTTTCTCCTAGGTTTACATAGTTTGCAGTGATGAGTGTTAAGCTGAGCTTCACTGTGTTTGTGTTGGAGACACCGAGCTGACTCAGAATCCGTGCCTGAGACTCAGCTGACCCCGAGAACTGTATTTACAAAATAATTACACAAGACAGAGTTATTTCTCAGAATAATGTTTACATTGTAGCCATCTGTGGCACCACAGCGCCCTGACCGCAATACTCGAATCCCCATATTAATATGGAAAAAATGGTAATTCAAACCAGTCGTTAATTGTTCTGGGTAGAAGCATCCGTGCTTGAATAAACTTCAGAGAGATGCAAAGGTTCATTTCACCTCTCTAATCCTATTCTGGGAGGTTTAATGAACTACTGCTTGAATATTCCTTCACAACTTTTGAGAACTGTTTAGTTCTTTTCATAAATGATTTGCTATAATCCAAAGGGGAAGCCAGGGAGGATTCCTGGGTACCTGAGACCTGAGTAGGCAGGAGAGGCCCAAGAAGACCCTAGGGAACAAACACAAGGCGAACAATGGTGCTCACTGCATTAAGCTGTCATAGACCCAAGACATTTCCTAATGCTCCTGCTGATATTATACTCTATAGTGAAGGTCATTAGTTGTACCCAGGGGTATTGTTGCATGGCCAGTCTGCCTGATAGAATGTGATTTTGGAGGTAGGATTAATCCAAAGTTCGAGGAGAACATATAAGTCTACAGAGCTATCAACTGGAATCAAGAAAGAATAGTATCTGATGGGTAAATATATATTGGAACAACACAAGGCCATCATTTTTGTAGATAAACTAATAATATACCTTAGAATTCATATTAGGATCAGTATTGTATTCCCTTACTTCATTCATGCTTTTTTCCCTTTCTGACCTGCAAGGTGTTTTATGATCCTAATTCTGTTTGATACAGAAGACAAACCACAACACCTGGGATGCTGTCATGTGCTCATTTGCCAAAAGTTGCCCATTAAATAAAATTTAAATAACAAAAATATATGGCATATATAAAATTACTTTAATATATATTAACGATTAAGCGGTCTTGAAATGAGAAAATGAGCCAAAATGGAAAAACGGGGTCAAATCTACAGTATAAAGGAAGTCAAGAGCAAAGGAAAAAAAATATGTAAATAATAATGTTTATAATGTCTATAATATGCATATAAATAATGTTAATTTTTGCTCATGAAGATTTGCAGTGAATCACTTAATTTTTTTGGTCTGTGTGTATGGGAATTGGGTCCGCAGCTTTTCTTAGATGCTTGTCAGGGGTTCCATGGGGGGGACAAAAAAAGTTGGGAGCCACTGGTCTAGGACACCATGTAACCGTCTTGACCCTGGCCATCGTCCATGTTGCCAAGTCTGGGAATGCTACTAGAGCTGTATAAACAGTCCTAATGGATCATGGACCATAATAAATACATACATAATGCAAATGCCAGCCAGCAGTCAGAAAGCTAGTCACTTCTAATGAAACAAGCAGGTGATACAAGTGAGATCATCCCACAGTTATAAAACTCTATAATAACGAGCATATATCATACACTCTGATCTCATGCCTTATCATGATTATATAAGTGTGCAAATCTTTTTTTTTTTTTTTTTTTTTTTTTTTTTTTTTTTTTTTTTTTTTTTTTGTTTTTTTTTTTTTTTTTTTTGCGAACAGTCAATTTCAACTTCATAAATATGCATCAGTGGTTCCTATGGATACAGTTAGCTAGCTAATGTAACATGACCAGACAGGCAGGACTCTAATTAGTATAAGTTTTCAGGGATATACATTACACAACTGAAAATGTCAGCATTCATAGAATGGTTACTACAAAACATTAAATAAAATGTGATTCCGTGGAACTGAATCAAAATCCCACAAAAATGACCATGGCAGATTTTGAGCCAAAATGTAGAACCTTCTGTCTAAGCAGCTCGTTTTCTACACGCCTGTTGATGTTTCTTGTCCCAAAGATGACTCGCCTTGAAGTTCTAAAGCAGCTGCGCTTTCGAGATTGTTCAGAATTTAAAGCTTCACTTCCCATCTGTTGAGCATGTGGATGATAAAACCCGTAGATAATCATCTGATCATCACATTTTCTACCCAGCGTTTCTGTTCTGTCTGGGTGAAAACGTGTGTGCACTAAAACAGAATGTGCAATACAAAGCTATTAAAGAATAAGGAACTTTCCACTTGTTGGTGATAAGGAACGTAGCACAAAGTACTCTGTTACTGTACTTAAGTATTTTAGGTATCTGTACTATGATAAATGTTAGGAAGGTTTTAAGTATTTATAATATTTCCAATTCTAATCTCTTTGCATACATATTTTATATTGGGTAGTAAGTGGTTAAAACCTGCTCTATAAATTGGCTAAGCTGCAGTTTGCATGGTTTCCTTATAGGTCCTGTGTTCGATCCAAAGTAAGGTGGTCTGGCACCTTGCTGTGTGGAGTCTATATGTCCTTCCTGTGTCCACCTAGGTTTACTCTGGGTGTTCGTTTACACAGTCCAAAGACATGCGTCTTAGGTTAACTGGTGTCTCTAAACTGGTGTCGCCGAGTGTGTCTGAGTGTATGTTTCCCGTCTAGCGTTGTTCCCTGTGCTGCCAGCTAGGCACCAGCTGCCCATAACCCTGACCAGGATCATTGCATTGTCTACATGTGGACAACTAGGCAGCATTTACTGTGGGACTATGGTAGCCTAGTGGTTAAGGTACTGGACTCTGGACCAGAAGGTCCAGGGTTCAAATCCCACCTCTGCCAAGCTTCCA
>JAUZSV010426940.1:0-10458 GCA_034780495.1 Parotocinclus cesarpintoi | reverse complement strand
AGTTAGTTTACAGCTAGTATAACAGTGTAAGTTTGCTCTGCCCTTTATATAACTCAACACACAACCATGCATGTCTAAACTGCTGGCAACTAAAGTGAGCACACCCCAAAGTGAAAATATTTTGTGTGGCCACCATTATTTTCCAGCACTGCCTTAATTCTCTTGGGCATGGAGTTCACTAGAGCTTCTCATGTTACCACTGGAATCCTCTTCCAAACCTCCATGATGACATCACAGAGCTTGCCCTCCTCCACCTTCCGTTTGAGAACGCCTCACAGATGGTCAATAGGGAATAGGTTTGGTGACATGCGTGACCTTTACCCTCAGTTTCTTTAGCAAGTCAGTAGTCATTTTGGAGGCGTGTTTGACTTTAACACACCTGCTCCCCATTCACACCAGAGACCGTGTAACTCTAACAAGTCACATTATAACTGGGAGAGAAAATGGCTAATTGGGCTCAATTTGGCCATTTTTACTTAGGGGTGTACTCACTTTTGTCGCCAGTGGTTTAGACATTAATGGCTGTGTTGAGTTATTTTAAGGGCACAGCAAATGTACTGTTATAGATAGACTACATTACATTATATCAAACTGGCAATCTTCTGTTCTGCACTATAAAAATATATAATACAGTAGTTACAAAACTGTGAGGGGTGTTCTCACTTTTGTGAAATACTGTACCTAAGCTTGGCCGAATTGTAAGTCTCCACTGGATCTAAGCAACAAATGCTGAGAAGTCCTTGCACTAACACATATGGAGAAGTTTCATTGACACAATGTATTTTGGTAGACTTTTATAAGGTGTTCTATCTGATTTAGTGTTTGTAGAACAATGTGTTACAACTACTACATTAGATGTGCTCAAGGGAATTTATAAGATGCAAACTCATGCACAAATCTATAATACATTTAGAAAAGTCAGTGCCAAGAACATTTTGCTTCCCTGTTTAAAGTGGGAGGCAGATATTAAAATTATGCAAATCCTTTCGCAACACCAATCAGTATTAGTTGCATTTGTTCAAAAGGCACTTGCTATAGCAGAGTAATCCAAACTTTTCCTCGGGCCCTCTGAGGGCTTAATGAAAACAAACTGGACCACAGGCCACCAAAGAATTAAAATAAATAAACAAGGGGCCGATTTGTAGACACCATTAGTCATGTCCAACAGCTTAATAAATAGGCATTTTGCTCCTGTATTCTTGAGTAGAGCGGTGTAAATAAAGACTTATGTTTTCATTAATAGGGCTTGAGTGGAGCTATTCACTAGCCCACCGCTGTGCAGACCCAGCTTTAAGGCCAAGGTTGGAACCACACAGGCATGATTACCAGTATCTAAAGGAAGTCAGGTGTGGGGGGGACAATCCCAAACACATCAGTAACTTTCAGTTTGACACTCACAGACAGAGGTCCACCTCGCCAACAATTTAGTTCATCACCCGTCTACCCTGTCCTCCTAAATCAATGCCCAAAAAGAAATGGATTGCCAGCTTTGGTGTAGAATTTGGCTGCAATACACAACATGAATACTGCTGCAGAAATGATTATAAATCTCTAAACTACAGAACTTCTAATTAAATTCATGTGATTATCCTCATGTTTATGCACACTTACCAGACTAAGTGGTCAACTGCTCGTTAACACAATTATCTAATCAACCAAATCACATGGCAGCAACCCAATGCATTTCGGCATGTAGACATGGTCAAGACAATCTGCTCAAATTCAAACCAAGCATCAGAATGGGAAAGAAAGGTGATTTTAGTTCCTTACTAGATGGGCTTGTTTGAGTATTTCAGAAACTGCTGATTTCCTGGTATTTTCACACATTTTTAGGGTGAACAATACACATGTACAGCCATATGATGTAAAAGAAGACAGAATAGCGATATAAGTGATATTTTTCTTTTTCTGTCCAAAGGTCCAATTCCTCCACTTTATTGTCCGTTGTAAGCATAGGTTTGAGATTTGACAGGGGTTTGCATAAGCGCTCTTTTTAGCACTGTGTGATGTGACATTTCTAATAGAGCAAAGAGATGACCAATATTTTTAATTACTATAAGTGGTCGTATTGTTTTGGATTATTAATGTATATGTAAATAATAAATCAGCAAATAATACCAATAGTTAAAACAGATATTTTGTACAACATATTTCTTTCAATACAACAATTAATTGTATTGGCAAGGGAGTTGAAAAATATAGCCTTGATTATGTAGAATTGCATTTTCTAATTATGCCTTGTAGCATCCCAGAAAAGCATTTTTGTGTCAACATGTCAAAATGTCAACACTAGTACTACAAAGGCAATAAAAATAAAAAGACAAGGTTATTATTTGAGTTTAGAATAACATTTAAATCACTTCAGTCAGAAAAGAAAATTATTTGTTTTGTTATGCCAAGTTTGTCCAAGTTAAGATGTGAATACTTTCCTTTGCAAGATTAAATTGTCAGAACAAGGCTTCAAAACAGACCTGGTCTTTGTAACATTCTGCTGTCGTGTTTAAAAAAAATGTACACACAAGATGGAGTTATGTATTCCTCTCTTCATTTTGAAATATCCCCTAACTTTTGTGAGGAGCATACTTATTGTCAGTAATGACAGTGTCTTGCTAAGTGAAAGAATGGTATATAAAATATATATCATGCAGGGTTTAGTTGGTACTAATAATGTTGTAAACTAAGGAGATCTTGGATATTGGGGGAAGGGAAGATATTTAAGGGAGGGCAACAGGAAATGGGTCATTTCAAGACTGTAAGTAATTTAGTTTTAAAAAACAGGCTTGAACTGTTGCCAAGCCATTAAAACACAAGGAAGACTCAAACACCCACACATGGAATTAAGTAATTGTCTACTCCTACTTACAAAGATCCACAATAACTAACAGTCTAACCAATTACTTAATCCAGTCAAAATAACCACACAACAAAAGTGAATAAACATATTAACAGAACCAAAATAGGCATGTGGGGAGTGTTACACAAAGTGCAGCTTTATTTCTTTTGAGTGAGACTTTTAGAAACAACTTATTCTGTTGTTGGCTCGTTGCATATCTGTGTCAACTTACAGGCTTTTCATCTCTCACACTGAAGACATCTGGCAGAGTTTAATACACAGCAAGAAGGCTATAAATTAAATGAATCACAGAGCCATGATTGTGGTATTTACCTCAAATAGTTTTAACAAACAAGCACTCTTAACAAACCTTAGTGATTGAAAAAAAACAGCATATCCCAATCTGATCTTAGAACTTTCATCTACACTACTACATTTTGAGTTGTCTTTGGTAAACCACTACAAGTGTCTTTATGGCAGTCAGTTGCTTATGAAAGGAGAGCAGGTGTTCAGCTAATGAAATGGTTTACAGTGGCAAAGCGGTGCACACAGATTAAGAACAGACCTAGAACCAAGATAGAAAAAACAGTACCCCCACAGCAAACTTGGACACATTGTACACGTACAAATAAACCTATGCTCCTATGCAGAGCTCATCAAGTAAAGCCCACACTACACTATGATTTTATGTGTATCTGAAGCATAAATATACTGTAAGGTAAAACAATAGCCCACTTCCCTTTGTCGCTTAACAAAATGGGGAAGATCCAAAAATGTACACAACTGTATTAACTGTCATAAATCAGGCAGTGCCTCTCAAAAATCACTAAACACCTGCAGTTCTTATTCTCCAATTTCTTAGTTTCCCCACTCTGGACACATCTGGTAATGATAAGAGGTGAGCTAAATAGAGTAGTTGCTGTCCATTGAAAAAGATATTTTCATTCAGTCATTTGGTAGACAAGTGTGACCTAATACTGACACAGCTTTACAATGCTCAACAATTGTGGGTTACTGAACTTGCTCAGTTTTATTATTCAGGATTATTTTAGATAATGATCATTTATAATTCATTAAAAAAATTTGAGGATACATCAAAATGAACTAGTGAATAATGAAATATGCCCTAATATTAGTGAGCAGTGTAATCATCTCTACTCCTTCAGTGGTGTCCACTCCAAAGTTATTGATAATCAAATGAGAAAACATAAACCTGAAAACATAGACCTGTAGTGAACATCATTTTAAGCTTAAACAAATGTGAACACTCACAACCGAGGAAAAAAACGTTTCAGATGTTCACTGAAAAGCACTGTTACACAAGAGTACACCCACACACATACAGTGTCTCACAGCATACTGTGGTGACTTTGACCCAATTTAGACTGCATCTCTCCTGGGAAAACAGACAAGGAGAGACAACAAGGCCATGTCATGGGAACATCAAGTCTGCTGTTGTTAGATTTCACATGCTTGTGAGATGTTATGTTGTGCATTCTTTGCCCACTTTATGTGATTACCATTGAAAATCAGGAACTTTGACCCTACTGTCTAATTATAAACCCATTTCAAACATATCTTTCATAGCTTACCAGCAGCTGTGTAACTACCTCCAAAGTAATGGAATTTACAAAAAATGTAACAGTCAGGATTTGACTTGCACTTCTTTTCTCCTTCTATTATATACAAGTGAATAAACTAGAAAATACAGAGGGTGTTAAGGGACTGGCATTTTAGATCATACTTGAACGTTACCAGTTAAATAATTTACACTCCTAGCTCTCAAAAGAAGTATAGAGTCCCACAGGAGCATACTTAATTCAGATACAACTGAGGTTTTATTATTTGGACCCAAGGCTGTGAGACTCGGAGTCAAGGTTTATCTTCATATACCCTAAACCTCAATGACTGTTGAGTAAAGTCCAGTAAAACACAAAAGCATGTGCGATCTATTTCCATCTTTATTTACATTTACAACATTTAGCAGACGCCCTTATCCAAAATGACTTAGAGCTCATACAGTCATACAATCCCAGCAATTATCAAAAATCAAGGGCCTCATTCAGGGACCCAACTGTGGCAGAGGTGGGATTTTAACCCTGGACCTTCTGGTCCATAGTCCAGTACCTTAACCACTACACCACCACAGTCCCAATGACGTATGTCCAAACAATCAAGGAGGGGACACAGTTGGCAAATGCAATTTTTTGCAATTTGAGGGGATGCCACCATGCATTACAGGGTGCTTACTACTTACTGAAAAAAAACAGCAGCAGGGGTCATATCTGTATTAAATATTATAACAGCCATATCATTCTAAATATTAACTTCTGAAGCGCATCCCTTCCTCTTTGAAAAAAGACATTTAAAGGCCACCCATGGATGATGGGTCCCTTTTTGAGTCTTTGTCCTTCCAAGGTTTCTTCCTTCTATAGTCTAGACAGGGAGTTTTTCCTTTCCACTGTCGCCCTATGCTTGCTTAATTTAGGATTGGCCTTTTAAGATAATGTATTATTGTAGAGCTGGTTTAAGACAATGCGCCATTGTAAAAAGCGCTATATAAATCAATTTGATTTTGACTTTAAAACCTTTGATCTTTGATGTAGTGACAGTCTCACGCAAGAAAAAAAATCAACAATACAGGAAGTGTCATGAACTCATCTACATATTACATGGGATATAGTGAGCAGGTTTCAATCTTTCAGCGTGGAAATATATTTGACTAATACAAATGCATGTGGTTAAAATCTCACCACAAAGCGCATACAAAGCTTAAATACAGATGGTGTGTATAAACTGAGTACAGTTTAATATCTTCTGGTTGGTAGGGCTTTGAACACATTTAGTTACCTCTGTGTGGTCTGGGTAATTAGCATATAAACACTACATCTTTTGATGCCTTTCAGCAGTTTTTTTCGTTGAGAGTGGCACTGGTTCTTGCACAAACTTGGACAGAATAAGTTGGCATACTGACTGATGTTTGTTAATTATTCTCAAAGCATAGCCAGCTGGCTGCTCATCAAAGGGGTAGCGCCAAACGAATCCACACTGGTGGTTAAAGGAAGACAGAACTGCAGAGAATATAAACATTTGACAGAAATCACACAGCTTTTGTTGCATATGCTTAATGCAAGCTATATTCCATGAATATAAATCAATAGTAGTCATGTAAACGAGTGTAGGAGTAATATACTGCAGTATATGCAGTAAAACAGTCCAGTGTCTAAAATTACAATGTCATTTCATGGTTAGAGTGTAGGTAGTCCCACTGAATTCCTGCTTGAGCACAGAGATTTTCAGACTGCTTGTTAAGTTTATCAATATACTCTGTTTACAGCTCCTGCTTAAATGTTATCATCATGTCTGCTTTCATATACAAATGCATTTGCAATTTTACACAATGACAGAAAAGCATTATGTGGTAGAACCTTTGATCTCCTACTGTTGCCTACATTTAAGACAGCAGTATAAGTTGTGTTCTGACTTAATTGGTGATGTGTAATCACAATAGTGACCTCACAGATGCTGATAAATGGTTAGAGCTAGCACTGTCATTGCAGCAGGCCTGTTCTTAGCCATCTGGGCCCTGTACAGTCAAAATGTGCACAGTGTAAGCTTAGACGGTACTGATGATGTACGATATAAAGGTTTAAGAGGTAGGGAAATTGGTCCACTACCATCAGTTACTTTAAAGCATTGGTATAAACCTTGTCTAAAATTGTTTTAACATACATTTATACACATTTTATACACAAACTACATAACAAATGAACTAAACAGCGCTGGAAAATTCATCTTGCCCATGTTGGTTATTTCAGTTTTATTTAAATTCTGTTAATATATTTTTTCAATTCTGTTCATTTAGCTCCCTACTGTGTGCGTCTATGTACTATCCCCTTGTTAAAAAAACAAAAAACAAAAAAAAAAACCCACTAACGCTCCTGTGTGTGGTCATGTGACAACACCTCATATATTTAGCAACATGGAGGAGAACTCAGACACAGAGCAATTTGTACTAAAGAAAAATGCAGTGTCTGTCACATGGACACATTTCGCCTTAAGATAAGATGACACCAAACAAATAGCCGGCAGATGTAAAAACTGCTTAAAAGGTTTCAATTTATACGCATGGTGTGCCGCAAGGGGCTGTTCTTGGTCCACTGCTATTTATTATCTACATCCTCCCCCTTGGGAATATTTTTTGCAGTTTTAAGTTAAAATTCCATGCTATGCTGACGATATTTACATTTATCTCACTTTTAAACTCTCAGATCCCTTTCCTCCTAATATTCTTAACAGATGCATTACCGAACTAAACTCTTGGCTCAGGGCAAACTTATTAGCGTTGAATGCAGAGAAAACAGAATTGATCATCATTAGTTCTAAAGCTCCTGTCTCAACTCTCTCTATTCCTGATCTATCTATAAATGATATGACCATCTCACCATCAGTTACCGTCGGTACTGTGTTTAGAGCCTCAAATTAAATTACTTGTAAAATCAGCATTCTTTCATTTCGGCAACATATCATACCGTATCCAATTGTCCACCATGGCCGCGGAAGCGTTTGTCCATGCTTTTGTTACCTTTCGGTTAGATTATTGTAACTCAATTCTATATGGACTTTTTGCCAAGTCACTGCATCCCCCTGATACTGTACTGAATGTGGCAGCTCAGATGCTGACCAAAACTAAATGGTTTGAGCACATTACTCCGGTTCTGAAGCACTTACACTGGCAGCCGATTTCCATGCACATTCAATACAAAATCCTTCTACTGACCTTCAAGGCTTTGCATGCCCGTTTTTTGTTTTTTTTTTAACCGAGCTCCTGAAAAAACATTGACCAGTCCGCAGTTTAAGATCCGCGGAAGCCAATTTTTGCTCTCTCTTTGCGTACTGTTTCCCCTCTTTCTGAATTCCAATCTGCTTTGAAAACCCATCTGTTTCTGCTCTAATTTTTATCTTTTTTACCGCTTACTTTGGAGTTTTTGTTAAAATATCGTTCTATACTTTGTTCTGATTATTGCAGTAAAGCAACCTTGGGTTTGTGAAAAGCGCACTATAAATGGAACTTATTATTATTATTATTATTAAAGAGATCAAAAATACTGACAAGTTGGTCCCAGCAACCACAAAAGAGCTATCAATAACAAGCATTCACAAACGGTACACAATATGAAAAGGATTCAAGAAGATTGAAAGAAATAACAGACTCAATTTCCTACTAATAACTCTAGAGATAAGGATAAAGCCCCTTTTTAGGGAGCTTGCTTTTTATATTCAAAACTAAAATGTGACTTTTTTCACAAGACATTTCCATTAAGTGCTATGATTTCAATTGGTTGAAATATTCAACAAATAAAATGCGATCTCCTGCGATTTTAAAATCACAACAATGTTTCCATCTTAGTCTTAATAGTTGAACATATACAATACAAACCTTGTTAGTGAACAGGTATAAAACAAAGTTAATTAATTGTAATCGAGGTAAAATGAGCTGAGAAAGCACTTACACTTTTATCAAATTAAAAAGAAACATTGTGCCTTTATGTGACTTTACCTACATCAAATTGTAACAGGCTCTTAGTTGAATGTTTTTGGGTGGTCACTAATTCGTACTATAGTGCTTACACAAATTTTAACATCAATAACAATTTTTGTGAGCAGCATAGTACAGAGGTAATTCTACTAAGAAGAATACAAAGTACTTTTGTACATGGCTCCGGATAAGGCTATGTTCTGAAAGTTGTAAATGTAAAGAAAGACAAAATACAGATGGCAGAACTAATGAGCAGCGCATTTCAGTCTTATATCAAGAGCCGTAAATATGAAAGATAGATCTATTTAAATTGCTATCCTCCAGTATACCAATAACATCTTCCAAGTGACTTTTACAAAAAAGAAACAACAGTTCTGTAGGCCTTTAAAAATGAGCCTGAGCACTCCTGTCTGGGATATTTTTCTTAGTCAGGAAGTGTGTGTGTGTGTTTCTCAAGAATACTTAAAATTCTTGTTAGCACAACTCATCACAAGACAGTTGATCAGAAAGAGTGAGCAAAACTGAGAAGAAAAACATGAAAGCAATGCTGCCTGAACATGTAGGCAGAGACTGATTAGAAAGGGCCACAATTTCCTGCATGTCAGATGTTACAATGCAGAAATCCCTAAACAAACTTGTGTACACAGTTGAATAAATGAAGTTTATCCAACAGTATGGTGGCATTCTTGAAAAAATACTAATATTATATACACATAAATATTACTATCACATGCTCCTTAGTTTGGATTTAAAATGGGATGCATCCAGCATGTTGTGAGCTAAATGGTCAGCCTGAGAAGGCAATGCAAGTGCATTTTAAAGGAATGCAATTAGAAATGCATTCTTGTTAAAGCTAATTTCACCTCTTAAAGCCAAACACAATGGATAGCGTAAAGTAAAAACATGCGAGAGAGACGACAGAGCATATGATAAAGGGGAAAGAATATGTAAACAACTGTTATCAAACAACTGAACATAATGGGTATGGACTGTATACATACACATATATACATATATAAGGAAAGTACCACTTTCACTCAGTTTGATTGCAGCTATTTGCTAAAATCAAAAAAGTTCATTTTATTTCTCATTTTGAACTCAAACATTCCATCTTCACAGAAAAAAAAACTATTTAATGGGATGGAAAAGATGGGATGTTGAGGGTACATTAGTGATAAATAAAATGAACTTTTTTTATTTTAGCAAATGGCTGCAATGATACAAAGAGTGATGTATTATTTATTATTATTATTATTATTATTATTATTATTATTATTATTATATATGTGATATATAGGGGTCTGAATACTTTCCGTACCCACTGTATATATGACCTAATTAAGTTTAATGTTTTAGAAAAAATGCTATAGTTATGTGGTCTTGCATCTCATCCAGGGAGCACCTGCGCCCATTAAACTCCGGAATAGGTGCCTGATCTCTCCCTTCAACCCTGACCAAGAAATGAAGTTCAAAAAGGGGTATTTTCATCATTATAATATAAACAATATTTCCTGTAATTACAGGATTTGTGCCCCCCCACCCCACAATTAAAATTGCATATTTTCCAGGAGAAAATGGATGGCCATTAATTATGAGATTTAGTGTCTAGTAAGCTGATGACAGACACATGTGGAAGCTACCTTGATTTATAGTATGATTTCAACCATGCAGTCATCAGGTAAAGACAAGGATAACTTGAAGAAAAAAAGCACAGACTAATCAAAAAGAAAGAAGCATGGACTAAGAGCAAAACATAAAGAACACAGACTAATAATTTGTTAATTAAAACCATGCAAAATCAAACCCCCATTGGAAGCACTTAAGGGGAATCTCCCCTCCATCCCTACAATTTAGTCTTACAGTATGGTAAATGGGCAATGCTTACTTGACAGTAAAATGGGCCAGCACAGAATATTACTATCTAACACCTACACAACAGCAAGCTTTATATGTAAATGTTTTCAGTGTTTCCTTAAACATTATTTGTTTCGTCAGCCGTGCTAGAAACGCACAAACAAAAAAATGAGAACACACTCGAGTCTGTCTAGCATCTTTGCCATCACTCACCATGTCATCCTTTTTAGCC
>JAUZSV010426929.1:0-10459 GCA_034780495.1 Parotocinclus cesarpintoi | reverse complement strand
AAAAATTAAATTAATTTATTGAAGTAAATCTGAAAAAAAAAAAAAATAACCAGAAGAAACCCGTTGGCTCGGAAAAATCTAAAATATATATATAGCTTTTTTTTGTTTTTCCTCAACCATTGGTGAAAAATCCGACAAATACAAGGATACAAGGATCCGAGAAATAATAAAAAAAAAATTGATCGTCGACGGATCCGCGAAACAAGCAATAAAACGTTTGGCCTAAAGGACCAAATGCACTTCCAGCTTCTACAGCGAGTACCACCACAGACCAGATTTTGGTTTCTTTATGTGAAACGTGTTATCCCTTTTTATCCCTTTGTGGCGGTGGACAATTTGCTTTTAATGAGCTGCACATGAATTAAATGGTACATCTTCACCTGTGCTGCTTCTCGGAGACGGTAGCACACATCCTCTGCCAGCATTGCTGCTAGATCTTCACCCAGCTCGACTCCGGCACTCTCGGCCATCACTTTGATGGATTCCCGGGACACCTCAGCAAAGCGTCGCTCTTCCCTAGCTTCAGACATCTTCCCTGTGTCAAACGCCAACCTCGTCCAGCTTTAATCCCAGCAGCACAGCAAGTGCTGGGAACGAGCTAAAAACACCAGTTTCAACTAGCCCAGCTAAATTAGTCAAGTGTTTGAAAAGGATATGGCTCAACTGGTTCTGGCTTCATACTTTAACAGCGCACGTTTGCATTATTACATCGCTTTAGTACGAAACTACGACACTAAAGCTTTCGCTATAAACAAGTCAGAGAAGCTACAAAAAGCTACACGTGTTTTCTGTGTTATGTATAACAAGACTCCGACTGAAGTACACCGTTCTGTGGCGTACCACCCTGCCTGCTTACAAATGTCTCTTTTGCTGTACAAGATGTATATTACAACCCGCGAAACATGAATCTGACACGCTAATATTTGTTATGCGCCATTTTATACCACGCCAAAATAAGAGCACTGTAGTTGGGCTTGTGTACGCATGCGCACAGAGTACCGAATCACGCCCAGCTAAATGGTTAGATAAAGGTTTGCGCCGGAGCGCTGAGTTATTTAAAGGTTTATAAAATATTTAATATGCCGTTCGTCCTCAGAGTCCTAGTTATTTTTAGCACTAAATAAAAACCATACTGGTACCACAGACTTCAGCCCATAATTTCACTCATTGCGTATTCAGAGACTTGAGCAGAGTTTGGGTTAGAAACAGCACCAACAATGGTTAGTTTATTAAGATCCAAGGATGCGATGACCATCCTGATAATTTAAGGAGTACACTTTAAATTAAAATCCATAAATACACATTCATATGGGGCTCTTGGCATGCACTGTACAACAGGTTAAAACAGTGTACGGTCTAGGTCAACTTTCCACAAATTGGGAAAGACTGAACAAGCAAAGTTAATGCCCAACTAGCCAACCCTTTCCCCAAAAGCTGTTTGAAAATTATAAAATAAAACAGTCATAAAAAAAGCAGCTATAAAATTCAGCCCCTTTACAAATGAGCGATTAAGAATTAAGGCAAGGGGTGGTCACACTGTGGGCTTACGCAGGAAACCCGTTCAAGTTGCTTGAGTCTGAACGCCAACGGCAGCAACAGGTCGTTGAGGTGCTGGTTGCTGAAAGTGAACGCGTTGTTTGCCACCGCGTCGGCAGATGGTGGTGTAATCGGACCAGGATCGTCAGGAAACGCAGGTGAGGCTAGCACGGACTGTGGCGATGAAGCAGATGAAGAGGGTGGAGAGGGAGACTGCATATCTGAGGCAGGTGAGGGAGCCCTTCCCAGCACTGGTGGGGACCATGGCACCTGGTTCAAGTCAAGGCCTTTCACCGTGTTGGGAAGTCCATGTTGAAATCGACAGCGGGTGCCATAGAGGCAGAAGCCAAAAGCACTGAAGGTGCGACAGAGGGCACCACGAGGCTGCCAGTCACTGGAACGTGGTGGTTGAAAGGTCTTCTCAGCTGTATCGGACTGTGAACCACCCTCAACATGTTGGAAATGGCATCGAGTGCCAAAAGGGCAAACCCCAAAGGCACGGTATGTGCGACAGGGGACGTTTCTGCGCCTGCAACGAACCGGTCTTTGCTCCTTAAGGCTGTGTACAAAGAGGCAGCGGCTTCCATACATGCAGTATCCAGCAGTGTGGAATGAACGGCATAGCTCGGTCTTGTACTTTGGGTGACGGGAGGGCAAGTGGAGGTCGTGCAGGCCATGAGCAAACTGACACCGTTCGGCATACTTGCAGGTACCCGTTTCGGCATAGCGGCTGCACAGCTCAGTCTTGTAGCGGGTGGAGCAGAGCCAGGGGTTTAGAGGAGGTGATGGAGACTCAACCAAAGGAAGCAATGCCTCAGCCAGTGACTGCCCCCCACCAGGCAAACTCTCCCCTTGGAAAAGGGACTCCATACCCTCAGAGGGAAACAGCAGCAAGTCATCTTGGCTGGTCTGAGGAAAAAGGGGATATTTACAATTAATCACTAAAAAGTATTAACATGCCAACCACAGCTCAGAAGTCTAGATTACAAGATCACTAAAGAGGATGGGCAGTCACAATTGTTCTGGATTAATTCCACTGGTGCTTGAACTTGTTGCTAAAGTAAACAAACTGGGCAAGTTAAACTCTACCCTCTTAAATTAAATAAATAAAAGTTATCCTTGCATCATCTAGTCCTTTATCTATTGGAAACCATTGTGATGGTTTAATTTAATCTGGTCTTTTACCAAATAAAATCCATCCTTAAACCCATAAATAATCACTCGCACCACCCAGACAACTTGCAACAAATTTCTTTTATTCACCTCAACCAAAGAACTGACTGCAGCACTTGTTTTGGCATTCACTAGAAGTCATTACAAACAGAAAGCTGCAAAACCCTGGCATACCTTAAAGTTTCTGTAACTGCATCCCCTGACAGATGCATCTTTTATGGCATGCCATATAGCCATGAATAAAAAAAAGTAGCTTAAAACAGATTTAATATATCAGGTTATACTAGAGAAGGATACTGCTGACAAATTAGGGATATTTCTAAATGAACCATCACTTAAATCCCCTATATTTGTGAGCTGTGCACTTCAGAAAACTAAGAAGTCAGCCTATAGGGATTAAAATAATTATAGCCAGTATAATCATTACTATTAAAAGGATAATCAAAACTACAAGAGCCTTCCCATAACCATGTAAAAGCTCATGTTCACAGATAACTGGCAGCCTAAAGCTAGAGAGCACTATAGGAGTAAAAGATAAGCATGCTTGGACACCAGTAAATACAGGCGATGCCGGTTAATCGGACCACATCGGGACGCGATCGTTTTGGTCCCAATAACCGGCTGGTCCGATTAAACGAACATGCCCTATGTATTGAGGAAAAACAGTAGCTGCAAGAAGTTAGTGCCATAATCATTTTTTTTCTATCCAGTTGCCTAGAGATGGCATAATATTGCAAATGAATCACTCACAAATTATATGAGTGCCAAATTTAAAGCTTTTATTAGACACCCACCTCGAACATGACGCTCTCGGTCCTGATAAAACGGCGTCTTTACAACGTAGGCGCAAGTCTCTTTAAAAAGGCCCACAAGCTTAATACGGCCTGCTCCTGACGGCTGTCCAAACCCCCAGCTGAAGCTCTCCTGAGAAAGAGCCAGATGGGAAAAAAAAACCACCCTAAACCCAGCGTGTCCCCCTAGCTGTTATAAAGCTGCTCTAATTTCCCGCGTTCCCTTTACACTGGTATCAGCTGCGCTGCTCCAACGTCACGCGTAGTTCGAATTGACCAATCAGAGCGCGCGCCGCGCCGTCGGATTCAATTTGCGCTAATGAATGCGCTGTTATTGTAAGCGGAGATCTTCGCTCTGCCTGCATTCAACTTTGATCGAATTTGTTCTTCACACCCGCGGCCTCGATCGACGCAATCAACATTTCTTTCCTAGTAGCCCGACACGCATCAAACGCAGTTGGAAATCACCGCATCGCACCTCCGCTTGTTAATTGAATGAGTGATTATGAAGAGGAACAACACGTCTCCGTTTACTGTCTGCATCACTCACACTCTGGTATAAAGGCAACCCGGGTCGAGTTCTTTTTTTTTTTTTAACTGTTCTTTTGCATCTACCGCTTTAACAGACGTGTGCAATCATTGTAAAATTAATTTGGTTTATTATTTCAGTATCAGCCAGTGGAAGCACAAGAGGCGTAGAGAATATGTACTGTCTGTTTTCCCAACAATCTACTAAAGCAAAGGGTCAAAAAGGTCATTTCCGCTTTAGACATAAAGCAGGGGCTGTTCTGGGGATTACACAGAATTAAGAGGGGCAGCACTGTAACCCTTTGCTTGCCAGCCTTAGGGGAACAACTGTGCCTAAACATAATTCTGTATAAAATAATAATAAAATAAAAAAAACATTAACCCATTAACTGCCATTTTTTTTTCTTTTCTGAACATTTTTTAATTTAGGCCAGACTTTTTTTTATTGCTTGTTTTGCAGATCCACCGTCGACCATATTTGAAGAATACAAAAAATATATATATTTTTGGGGGGTATTTCTCGGATCCGCCACAGCACCAATGGTTGTAATTAAAAAATAAAATAAAATATTTTTTTTAGTTTTTTCCGCCTTCCGGTGGAGAGCCAACAGTTCATTATTTTTTTTCCAGACTCACTTTAATTTAATTGTAGGTTAAATACATTTTATTTTTAAATAAAAATATTTTTTTTCTTAACTTTCTCCTTCCTTGTATTGATTCCTCATAGTCCTCAAGAAATTGAAAAGTGCTGAAAAATAAGGATTTTTTTATTTTTTGTTCCTCCCTCCTCAGTAGATTAAGTAGGGACATCCGAGGAGCAAGCAATTTAAAAAAGTCTAGCCTTATTTCTGTCCGCCTACATCCCATTCCATCCCTTCCCATCAGTGGGCGAGTTAAAGCACCTGATCCCTGAATGGATCATGGTTTTTAATGGGTTAAATCAAAATACAGTAAGAGTCCAAATTCACTGGACATGTCCCATGCTGCATCATGGACTTTTTACAAAAGATGCCAAAACCATTATTGAGGTTTCTTTGTTGGTAGAACTATTTGGATGATCACTACGTGACATGGCTTGCTTTTTGGAATTTGGCTATGAAAGCTGTAACAGTGCTGTGTAACATTGGTGGTCCTTCTGGGTCTTGTTTGGCACCCCTTGACATCAGAATCATCAATTCCATCTTCACCTGTGACAAACAGCTAAATTTTTTAACTTTCTGTATTGGTAACTTTTGAACCCCGGATATATTGCATGATTGCAGCAGTCGAACTCTGAGAAAATTCTAGTCTTCATTGAAACGCTACATGACCACCTTCCCATTGGAAAAACTTACCCATGATCCAATATGGCGGCTCTTGACTCACTCTGTACATTGATTTAATAAATGTGCATTACACTGCCATGGATGATAAAGATTTTTTCACTTTTTAAAATGAATGACATTAATTTAGCTTATGGTAATGTAACTGATATGTTTGCTTTAGTTTTAGAATATGTACATTTGGTCAGCTATAATTAGCTAGCCAAAACCTATAGCTGGGAGCTATAGTTCCCTTTCTTGCAGTGTGGCTTTTTTATATACAGCATTTACAGATGTCCATTACTCCATGTAAACAATTACAATACACTTATTCCCAGATCAAGCTTTTGAAAAGGTGCAGGGGTACAAAAGGAAATGTAGTGTTTGTAGTGAAGTCGTGTGGTGTGTTCTGTAATTCTACTCAGAAATCCATGATTAAACTGATGTTTTACCACTGTGGTTTTAGTGGGGCACAGTAACATTTTACATACGTGCCTAAAAGTAAGTCTGATGATGCCCCTGACAAAGTAACCATTATTGTTGGTGCCAGAAAGTCCTGAAATTATTTTGCAACCCAAATTCTTCTACTGGAAGTAAATTATACACTGAGGCGAAACAGGTTAATATCCTTCTTTCCTCTAAATACCTAAGTTCTAATTGTAAGTGCTTGATTGGACAATATAATAGTTTGATACATAGCTATAATAATGTCTATACCCTAGTAAGCTATCCACATTAAAAAAAGAAAATAAAAAAAGCAGGGCTTGTGACCGCAAACAAAAACAAATTTTATTTATTACTTGTCAAGATGCATTAAAGTATACAGAGGCAATAGGATAAAAACAGATCAGAATAAAAACGGAGATAAAACCAGAACCAAACTTTGATGCTTGCTTGCTTAAACCTTAACTCTGCTTTATCCACCTTCCCTTCAAACGCACGCATGGAGTAACGTTCCAAACCGCACACTACACTACATCCTACTGTGGGTACTAGTTTTAAACAAATAGTCAGTGGGCGGTTTGGGATGTGACCGTGGTGTTTCAGCTCTTGGCAGCTAAGCTACATACAAAACCAGTGGCGCTCCTCACTGGACAGGTAAACTTAGTTTTTAGTGTGCAGTGCACTCAGGTTAAAAACCTTACAAATCCCCTAAAGCAGGAGAAAACATGAAGGGAAAAAAATCTACTGAACTCATTCGCTGGCTTTTCATAGAGCATGAGAAAACTATTTGCTGATGTTGCATAAATGAAACTATAAATGAGTACATAATTCAGTATCAAGTGCCTATAAGCTACTGGAGTAATTACTATAAAACCAATTTTGCTTCGGAATCCTCTCGATTCATTACTACTATCACATTATCTACAGTCTCCATGTTACCTTCCAGGCAGCTCCACTTTCCAATTCAGCCGCTTAATTAGTTGAAAATAAATTGGAGCCTCTTGGCATACACATCATATAACAACTTGAAAATGAACGTTCGTATGGCTTTATTTGTTATTTTACACAGTATAGGGCAAAAAAAAAAAAAAGACAGAGCAAAGAGGCAAACGGACTGGGAACACCTGCTGTTCAAACCAGAAGCAGGCTCTCTCTGACCTCTACTCCCCATTAATACCAACACCTTTTAAAATCCTCATCTAAACTGTTGACATAAGCCATCAATATTGTGTCACAGTTTGTAAGCCCCATACCCTTAAATCATAGCAACTGTTTATTATCTCCAAATTATTTTCACATTGCTAAGCCAAGGAGACAAGAATTATAAATAAAATACTTCAACCTGACTGTCCATGGAACCTGCATTAATGGCAACCAATCTAATCTTGAGCCCTGTGCTCCGGATGGGTTTACATTAAAAAAAATTAAGAGAACGGAGAACAGACCCACCCAAAGGAAATACAAGCCTGACTGAATATAGCACAAAAACAAACGGTACATAATTGGGATTGAGGTTTTTTTGTTTTTTGTTGGGGGTTTTTTCTAAACAAAGAAAGAGACATGCCACCCGCCACCCCACCCTAGTCAAATCCCACCTCTACACCCAAGTTTTCAGTCCTGAAAAATTAATTATTTACACAAAAAGACTGACCTGGAGGAAAAAAAATAAAGTGTGCTTCATCACCATTATTTCTTGTTGGCCATTACCGGGTTTTAATTACAGTTAAAATACATATGCATTAAAAAGATGAAGGGCAAAGAGGTGAGGCAAAAAGCAAAGCTGTAGCAGTGGAATAAAACACTACAAAGCCCATGAGCCATGAGCCTGGTTGCATGAACTTTGACAGCAGTGGACCGTCAACAAAACTTAACAAAATGAAAAATTGACAAGTAAATATTCAAATGGCTTTGAATGCAATGGGCAGGAAGAGGAGAGGGCGAAAGATAGCGAGAGAGAGAGACTGGTGTTAAGAGCAAGAACAGAAGGATGATTGTATCTGACATGTACGGGAAGGTGACGTGGCCCAACAGAAAGGCATTCAGTCCTCCAGCACGATTGGCTCGTTGGTACTTGTAGGCAAGACAGCGAGTGGCCGGGGTGGAAGAGGGATTTTGACTCTGACGGGGATGTTGGGTTTCCTAGCTGCCCGCCTCATCTCTCCCTGAGAAAGGTGTTTTCTCAGGGCTCTGAAACAAACACGCGTATGCGCACGCAAGCACGCGGAGACACACACAGACACGGACACAGTTAATCATCTGAGCAGTTCATACAGATATAGTTGGGAGAAAAGTGTTCAAAGCTAAGCTTTAAAACCTGGTTTCTTTAGTAGCCACAAAGACTACAGGATTGGGGGCATCTGCCTGACTGACTCTCTGCCTCTTTATGACTGACTGGGTGGTCGTCCTCATGCTGCTCATAAATGGCCTCCCATTGGTTGAGAAGGGTTGTCCTCCCTGCACCAAAAGTTGGGAGTGGTCAAATGAGCTGGTGTGCAGTATGTATGATTGAGAAATAGTTTAAGAGCACTTATACAGCGAGCTTACACTATCAAAGGTCCTCTTGCCGAGCAGGCCAGTGGCACTGCGGGGTTGGTTGGCCTGGTTACGGTTGATGGGGGTGGGAGCACCTCGAGGGGCTTTAAGTTTTAGGGGAGCCTGGACAGCTGAAGAACAGAGAGTCATCCCTCAATACAAGTTGCATTACAAGATACAAACGTGGATAACATGTAGCAGGGTTAATGATCCTTACCTAGTTCTTTCACGATGTTGACGAGAGACGGCCGTGGAATGGGGCGGTTCTTCATAGCACTCCTTGATACTTTAGGGAGTCTGATCATACCTGGGGAAGAAAAAAAAGAACACCTGCCATTAGCGTCTCACTTTACATTGCCTCAAATTCAGGGTCATGTGCAGATCCTTGCACAGGTCAAAAGCAGGAACCAACCCTAACCACAACTTCACTCACGCCCAATGGGACAAATGCAAACTGTACAAAGACGTAGGAGTTTGGTGCTGACCAAACAGATACAAAGTCACAAGAATAAAAACTCAAGTCACTTTTTTTTAACTGGTGACAGATTTTATTACATGGAACAGTTTGAGGGGCTGAGAAATAAGTCAAACTATTACCATATATCTAACTGGTAACGTGCTAAATAAACATATGCCGTATGGGCCTTTTAACGTCTGAAATGCATTCTGTGACCGAACTGTACAAGATGACCAAACATGACCATTGTCACATACAGTTTAAATACTCTGCACACATTGTTTTACTTTAAACAATGATTGTAACTAAAACACAATATGCAAAAACGTTTATGAAGCTTGAAACGCTTATTGATAAAGAAATCTGTCAGCAGGTGTTATAAAGGATTGCTTGTACTAGTTTTTTTGTCATTGACAAGAATTAGTTTATACATTAGTGATATTTTAATTTCATTTATTAACACTTAAGACTTCTTAAGACAGTCTAGCTGTTAAGGCAAACAGACATGGACTGGGTGGATATAAAACAGCACATACCTGCTTAGTGGAAAAAAGTATTGGACAAAGGCTGGATCTAATGCAGTACAGATTAACACCCCACCCTTCACTCACACCAAAAGTAAAGCAAAGATATCCTCTTTCTACTACCACGCTGAGTAAATGTGCCTGAAGTACCACACGAGGTTCTGGTTTATGTTGCTTCGAACATAATAGAACAACATATGTGACTTGACAATATGAAGTGGACCTGTTTGCAGTTTCAGATCAACACAAAAAACTCAAGACAGAATATAGTAATTGTTTCCGAATAATTTCTCACACTCAGAGTGATTCCCTTTATTTGGAAATTGTCCACCCCGCCAAGAGCTTCGGCATGCTTGGGTGACTGTGCCTCTTCCCCGTCCTTAAATAATGAACTGCATATGAACGCTGTGGCACTATTGTGTCCATGATGTGAGCATATTATACTTATGAGCATATATATTATAATTCATATTTGTATTATTATGGTATTCCACCTCTGTAAATTCATGTATTGTTTTTACTTGTATTATTCTCTAGTTTTTAAATTCCTTTCCACATTATTTTGCCTTGTTAAATTTATTCACAGATAATCGTTTACTTCGTTTTCTTTCAGCATTAAATTTAGGCAACTACCTTATTATAGTATAAATAGTTTTCCTTTTTATTTCATTTAATATTTCATCAATAATGCTTGCGCTTCATTTTATATTTACCTTCTGATTGTTTAATCTATTAATATAAACTTCCTACCTTCCATGGTCTCTTTCTAAGTCTTGGTCCTCTCAAGGTTTTTTCCTTATAGTGTTGTGAAAAATATCAACAAATTAATGAATATCAATACTTAATATTCTGAAATGGTACAATACTCGATTCCCACAGTACTTTTGTTTGATACACCCAGGCGTCCATAGTGCACTGAACAGTTTGTTATGCTGAAATGGCAGCTAAAGCAAAACCCAAGTGTTCAGAGACTGTCCTAATTAGCATCAGGAGTGCTGTATGGGAATACTTTGGCTTCGCAGGGGAAAAGAACTAAAAGTAAATACATAAACAGGTCCACCATATTGGTTCAGTCAAGAACAAACTGTATACTTTATTTTATTTATTTATTTGGCTTCTTTAACGTCGCTATCGGCATCAGTGGACACATGTAAGCGACACACAAGGTTATAT
>JAUZSV010426918.1:0-10459 GCA_034780495.1 Parotocinclus cesarpintoi | reverse complement strand
ACACACACACACACACACACACACACACACACACACACACACACACACACACACACACACACACAGGGTGAGTCAAATTGCATGCTGTGTCGTGACCCTTTCGCAAAGGCTGCCAAAACCATTGTTTTGGTTTCTTCGTCTGTAGTGGTCTTCAGACAACCAAGAAGTTGCTAGTCATCCATAGTCCCATTTTCTCTGAATTTGTGTTTGAGGGATGCAACAGTGTTGTGTAAAATTGGTGGATCTTTCTGGGTGTTGAAGTCTGTGGCTATGATACAGTAGCTGTGTCAGCAGGCATCAGAATCATCAATTCCATCTTCAATTATGTATGATGAACAACAAAAATTTTGAAATTTGTGTTGATAACTTTTGAACCACAAGAGATATTGCAAATTCTGAGACAATTCTTCTTTGATATGCTACATAATCACCTTCCCATTAGAAAAACCTGATCCAATAAGGTGAATTTTAAGATAGCAACCATGTTCTGGACATTGCCCAAAAGATAGGGCCCCTTACCCATTACTTACAGATATGTCATTTTCCCTTTTTTTCCTAAATAAAAGGGTGCCCTGTGTCTTTTGACTCACCCTATATATGCATACTGCTCACAAACATTAGAAATGTAATTTCCCATAATTCTTGTGAGCAGTGTAGTTAAAAACAAGTAGACAAAATTCTACAATACACTCAGTAATGTACCAAAATTGATCAACCAAAAAATTCTTAAATGATACCTGAAGGAATGAAAAGGGTCCCCATCAACCCTTTCTCAGTGACATTAAGCCTCTGGATTCCAGGAGCCATGTACCACCGCTCTGCCACAACAGAAGCTAGAGCAGTTTTGTCCTGGAATCCTTTTATTAGGTGGCCTGTGTACACAGAAATGTGCACCACAATTGGCATGGAGACGTCCTTCTTACGAAATCTTTCAACAAGTAAAAAATAAACAAATAAATAAAATAAAAAAAAAACACAGAATATTAAAGACATTCATTCTCACACTACAGATGTCCTAAATATTGCTTCTGTTTTAACCTGAGACCGCTTCTGCTTCCAGGAATAGGTCTTATGCTCCACAGCAGTCCCATTGGTTGAATTCCATTATACGATCCACCAAGACTGGCATATTCAGATACTGAAATATAGTAGTGAGTTTGTGTGTGCTCACACAGGTATATACACTGTTTAAACCATGCATTAATGTCATTTACAAGGAAGAAAACATTAACATACCTTTGACTGACCCTGATTCATCACTGACATAGTGGCCAAATGCTTCCCACAAATCCCCAGCTTCAGAGTGTATCAGTGAGTGCAGAGTGACCGAAAGACCAGGGAGTAAACAATGCACCTGCACATCAATCTTTTCATCGGCCAGACAGCGAAGTGGTTGAACTGAAAGTAATGTGGATCCAAACTGCCCAGCCATTTACCAAAACAAATTCCCCAAGTAACTAAATAAAAAAACACAACGTGCCTTACATGATTTGCACTGCGACTGCATACACTGGTGTGTCCCACAA
Source organism: Parotocinclus cesarpintoi (assembly GCA_034780495.1). Classification (NCBI taxonomy): domain Eukaryota; kingdom Metazoa; phylum Chordata; class Actinopteri; order Siluriformes; family Loricariidae; genus Parotocinclus; species Parotocinclus cesarpintoi. The sequence goes on along the minus strand of JAUZSV010426918.1, from coordinate 8,933 downwards.
TAGACCAATGTCCAGGGTTAATTCTTCAAGAGATCTTTACAGGAAGTTATATGTAGTTAATAAATAAACCAGAATCAAAATCAATGTCGCTTTATTTGCCAAATGTACACAGGACTTTGACTTGGTAGAGCAGCTCAGGAAACGTGCAAACAAGCAAATCTAAACACACAGACATGACCTATACCTATTCGAATTCAATACAATAATACAATGAGTACAATGCAGAAACAAATTTAAATTTAATGTCGGCTTATTGATTATTGTTAGCTCATTGTGAAAAGAGTGACAATCATTGGGAACCAATCTTGCACATTCTCATCCTGGTTTAGTTGAAGTTTTACAAATTACTGCTAAAATAGAGCACTGAGCATAAGTTAGTTTCTATTGTTTCCAGGCTCTAATGTAATGCAGTTCTTGTCTTAAAGTAGCTGTTGACCAGACAGCTTTTTGCCATTATCCATGTTGCTTGTAATACACTACCTTGCCAAATGGGCCACTTCTTGCCTATAGGAAGATTTTTCAGTGAGGAGAGGCAAGAGTTTATAGCCTTGGAGAACCCCAGTGTTAATGGTTAGGAGTTTTGAAATGCAAGGTTTACAAGCAATCAACAATCGACTGACAAATAGAATTCAGTTGCACGATGATTGCTATTCTGGCACAATGTATTAAAGCAGCAATGAAGTCTACAAACATTAGCATAGTATAGGCTTGAGTCTTACTAATACTATGGCCGGTAACCTTGTACAGTGCCACTTCCCTGCTGGCCTGTGCTCACATTAAACTTAAAGGTTCTGGGCCAGAGCATGCATTGCATGCATCAAAATTCTACCTTTTGTGGTACAGAAAGTGCAACGCAGCAATCCCACTCCATGCATACTGTGCCAGTGTGCAAATGACCATGCCCAAGCCCACCACTGCATGCAGGCCTGAGCAGAGTTCAATGTACTGGATTCTGGCACAATATAGAGCAATCATGCTAATAAAACATACCATGCTTTGGGGGTCAAGCACGGGTATGGTACACATTACTAATCACTGCTGATGTTATTCCAACTGGCTTTTGAAACTGATATCAACATATGGGTACTTTACACAGAATGGAGTAGTCAAAGATATGGTACAGAAAAGTTGAAAACAAATGGCCATTAAACAAGGCCCTTAAACCACAATTGTTAATACATCGCTCACATAACTTAGGGGATAATACAACATTAATGTAAAATAATAAAAAGAAGCATTTCATTTTGTATCATTAAACTAGATCAAGAGAAGGCAAATGAAATTTCAAAGAAAGTTGTTCGAACGCAAATGAGATGTGAACTCAATTATGGTGTTTGGGTAGTGACATATTTATGGGGGAGAACAGAAGCATGTTAAACTAGATGATTGTACCACACCTTGACTGTTCAGTAGGGTGTATGGTCACCCAAGACTGCCAAAACACACTGACAGTGATGGGGTATGGACAGGATCAGATTATCCAGCAGTTCTAGTGGCATCCTCTTCCTATTCATTTTGAAATATCCCCTAATTGTGAGCAGTGTGTGTATGTGCATTGATGTTTGTTGCGTTACCCACAGGGCTCAAACTGAATCAATGTAATGTGAATAAAAGCTAGGCATCTTGTGCTTCATATCTATCTGAAAAGAGAAAACACCCTGTATTTTATCAGTTGTTATATTGCCTGCTTAATAATTAAATGAAAACAGTGAATGTAAATGCAGTAGCGCACAGAAGAGACAATACAGTCCAAAAGAAGAGACAATAAGGTCCAATAAGATTTCCCTTGATGCTTATACTTGATTGTGTGGTTGGCAAAGACTTTGTAAAGTTTTGGTACTAATTTAAAATTATTTGATTATTTTAGCTAAGCTCATGCTTGAGTTGTATGCAGCATTATAGCATATACTCATTTAAAAGTTCATAATTTAAATGTGTCATATGGATTTGATTGTAAGTGTATTGTTTTGTTCTTATTGGTGTTAATATTGTTGGTTGTTTTGAAATACTTATAAAGTACTCATTGTTAACTAAATCTACACTGGACATAACTTGCTTCAAAAATACATGGTGAAACAAATCATGTATAATTGATTGTTTAAGCCCAATAACAAGTATTATACAGGCACACAAATGACATTATCAGCAATACATTATTTTGCATTTAATGCAAATCTAAGTGTTTAAAATGTAAACTTTCAAGCAGACTATTCGACCTTTGGGGAAACCACAGAACATGATGGTCACAATAAAAAAAACATAAAACAATACTAGATAAGTTAGCCATGGTGGATAAGAATAGAAATATCTAGTCACAAAAACATAAAACAGGCAGGTTTACATCTTAGAGAAATAAATAAATATGCAATAAGCAAGCACAATAATGCATTGAAGGTGATTTGACTACTCAGTATTTTCATGATGCTCCCCCAGCAAAAATGAGCTCCAGAGCAGCCTGGATGTCTCCTCCAGTGGCCTGTAGGGCTCGCAGGATCAGCTCCTCATTTTGAATGCCCATGTCACGCAGCTGCTGAAGCTGGGACTGCCACTGAGACTGAACAAAAACACATGGCACTTACAGACAGGTCTGCAAAATCAAACATAACTTGGTGCTACATTTCTCATAAGATTTATAAACTTGTCATGTATGTTTTTTGGCCATTTTAGTTTTGCTTAAAAATAGAAGACTGCAGAACAAATAATAAACAAATAATTAACAACACTCACTTGCAGAGAAGATATGCTAGACACCTGTAACGCTTGCTGCAGTGCCTGGTTAAAGAGGTCATTTGTTATTGGAGTTCCAGCAGGGATTGGAGAAACACCTGAAGAGGTACCCTAACAAAGATGTAAAGATGCAAATTAGAATGTGCAATTCCTAAACTTGAAAACAAAACAATATCACAGAAACCTGCTGCTTGTACATTCCACTCTTAATACAGTTAATAATACTGCTCTAAATACTGCAGTTTGGCCAGTAAAATGTTCTTCATGTCTACCAAATAGCGTACCTGATTTCCTATAGTGGGTGTAACCGCACTGCTTTCTGGAGTGCTGGCAAGAGCCAGGGCTGTAGCGAGTTCAGTTTGTGTAATTGGCCTCGGCCCTACTGCACCAATGTAGCCTAACGTAGCAGGCCTTAAACCAGAAGAACCTGCAGAACTTGATGATGGCCCACTGCGATTACCCTATTACAGATAAGAACTGTATAAGAGCAAAACAAATGTGTAAGGGTTTACTTTTTTCTAATGATAAAAAACAGAACGCTATTATCCCTTACGGACTGGAATTCTTCTTCATCATCCGACATGCCTTCAAAGAGAAAACCTCCTGCACATTAAAGAAATATCTTTGTGAGACCTGCTTTATGGTATCATCATTGTGTTTTTTGTTTTGCAGACTGTTTTTGATAACAGTGTCTCTTTTAAACACTCTATATATCAAGTAATGTTGGATGCAGGCTTAGTTCAATAGGATTTTTACATTACACAAGTATAAAGCAGAACAGTTTGCCATTAATTTTACAAGCTAACGTTATTGTTTACTTAAGTATAAGTACTTGTTTATCCTTTACCTTATGCTATACCTTAATAACATAAGGGATAAACAAGAAGGTTTTCATCTTAACTTCCTATAATGACAGCCATGTGCAGGTCATAGATGATACACGATCGTTTATAGCCTACTGAAGCTATTCATCATCTCTCTCTTTTACCTGGCATGTCATTGTAGGAGCTTGAGGACACATTTCTGGAGCTGCTGCTGCCACTATGCTGTGTGGGCACACTGCCAGCTACAGAATGCAACACTAGAATAATGGCATTAACTAGTGCTGGGTGAGAGTTTATCAACCTAGGGAAAACACAAAAACAATATGATTACCAAATCACTCATGCAGCCAGTGTCCCCAACTCCCCATGAACATACTCCCAGCCAAACCGCCAGACTCCTACACTCCCATTCACCAGCTTACTAAATTTCAGCACCTGTTTCTCATTCTGTTCACTTGTGTTCCTTTTAGGATCCTGTGCCTTCTGTTTCTTTGCAAAGTTACTCAGATTATCTGTGCCTCTGATTGTTTGCTCGTTCTACTGTATTTTGGATCTGATCCTTGCTCTGTTATAATTACCTCGTTTGCCTCTCCCACTGGATTTCTTGCCTGGCCGTGCATTGATCTCTGCCCGTTTTCCTTATCTGATCTTCCTGCCAATGTTCAATAAACATCTCTGTGAAAGGTCCCCTGTGTTTGTCTGCCTTCCTCAATACTGCCTGGCAGTGATAAAAAATAATTATTTGGATTGTTTTAAGAACTGAACTATTCCTTGTGATTCCTTTGCATACCGGAAGTACGTACTGAACACAAATCTTTGCAGTATTTATGTATAACCCTACTCACGTGTCAAGCATGTTAGGATCTGTAAATTGTACAAATAGATCCTTGTCTTGAAGGATACCTACAATATAATACATATACATACAGTATAGTAAACATCAGTTACAAAGTCATCCAAGTGCCTGAATCAAAGTTAGGTAATACTGTTGTCAGTCTATTCACAAGGTCTAAAAACTATTACTCTTCTGGTGTTCCACTTTGGTATGTTAACACATGCATTACATTTAAAAGGTGCAAATAAAGACATAGGTTGTGTACCTAGGGCCATTGGATCACTACTCAAGCCAGGCGTTGCAACAATTATTTGATCCAAAGACTCCATGTTGTTCAGCATTTTAAAAACCTGTAAAATATGTAGAATACACAATCCATATTAAAAGTATCAAATGCACAATACATGAATGACTTGTAACGCTATATAATGCTTTTAGTTTCACAGTACAGAGTCTCTGTAGGCTGTGCTGGAGTGGAGAGCTGCCTGCAGTACACGAAATTCCCTTGCAGCTGCTGCTCGGTCAACAGGTTCTGAAAAAATGTATTTAATTTTTAAAAATTGACATTTTATCACCCATTTCCACAAATGATGACAAATTAAGAAATCTTAAAACAGATATATAAACATGCCACACTGATATACGGTTGAGACATTAAGCTTTTCTAGAAAAGTAATTAATAAATTCTTACATTTCAGAACAGACAACACTAACCTATGTAACTAAACTGCTCACAAAAAAACATTTTGAAATATCCTCTAATGAACTATACTTTAAATTTTGTGAGCAGTGTAATACACTGTTCCAAAGCCAGACTATCTCAAAGTTTCTGTGTTCAATCATGATTAGTTTGCCATGACTGGTGAAAGTGTTGTTTGCTTAGTAAGTCAGTCCGGTTCAGCAGGTGCTTACCAGGCTGGATGTCCGGTTCTGGCCATGACTTCCTAAGAATGTGGACTGTTGATCCTGACTGGATCCCATAAGAGTCCAAAGTGAGTTCATCCCTCAGTTTCCTGCCACAGTACACCAGTTCTGCAATCCATAATGATGTGATTAACTAGATATTATTATTATTTAATAACCACTTAAATAACCTAGTAAAATTACTTAGAACTAATATGTAACTGGGGAGAGTAATGATGCACACTCATTTGTTTTAGGATATGACCTCTTTTTATATTTGAATTTCAATAGCTTTTAAGTAAAATCACTTAGAACTAATCTAATTCATGTACGTCCTGGCGCTAGGGGGCAGTAATTATACACACTCATTGGATTTTGAATATATCCTCAAAATAAGTGTGTGTCTACATACTAATGTTTTTAATATATAGTCAATAAAAATCAGGGTTTTTTTGTTTTTTTGTTTTTAAATCCTTTCCAAAATGATACATGTGCGTGCTTACTGCCCTCTATCCCCAGGACATACACTTGTTAGATTAGCTTTAAGTGTTTTTACCTAAAACCTATTAAAGTTTTTAAAAATCAATTCATTTTAAAAATCTATTTAGGTCTAAGAAAATATCCAATGAGTATGCGTGATTACTGTACCCTAGGTGCAGCACACACACACTTCTTAGATTAGTTCTAATTGAGCTATTCTAAATTCTAAATAAACTTCAATAAATTAAAAAAATTAAATCAAAATAGTTCTAGAACTATTAAGGTCCTACCCTAAATCAAAGAAATGTGCATGATTATTGTCCCCTGGCTGCACTGGTTAGATTAGTTTTTTAGAAAAGTAATTTTACTATGTTATTTAAAAGGCTATTGCATTAGATATACAGCACCCGTCTATGTAAGGTAGTGGATAGCACATTGGTATATGAAGGTCTCAGGTTCAAAACCAAGCCAAGTTTTGTTGGACTGTGGTAGCCTAGTGGATAAGATACTGGATAAGATACTGGATAAGATACTGGACTTTGCACTATGGACCAGAAGGTTTGGGGTTCAAATCCCACCTCTTCCAAGCTACCACTGTTGGGTCCTTGAGCTAGGACATTAACCCACAACTGCTTGGACTGTAACACCGTATCAATTGTAAGTCATACTGGATCAGAGCGTCTGCTTAATTATGTAACTGTTTAGTGGTAGCCTAGCAGTTTAAGGTACTATTCAAAAACTTCCTCTGCCACAGCTGGCTTCTTAAGCAAGGCCCATAACCCATGATTAGGCACTGCCTAATGCCTGTTGTAAGTCGCGCTGGATAAGGGTGTCTGCTAAATGTCATCAATGTAAATGTAAATATAGTCTCTATTAGGCGAGTCATGACACTGACACCCCGTTTTCCTGTATTAACGACAATATAACGACCGGTCATCTAAACCGAAAAAGAAACGGTGTGCGTTGTTGTTCGTGGAGGCCACATCAGGAGTCTGTGAGTATTTAATACCTATCGCATTCTAGTTCAAATGTATTAGCCACGGTAAGTCAAATATACCTAATAAAAATAACTTTGTCCTCGTTAGATTGCAGTGTTACACGCAGTTTACTAATTCGTAATGCGATCGTTAAACGGAGCACACCTGTATTTTACATTTAAAAAATATTTACAAAGACATTAGAAATGTAATTAATGTTAAGTTGCAATGACTGATTATTGGGAACTAAATTCATTAATAGCTGTCCGGCACAATACACAAGGTGTTTATAATCACGATCCGATTTCGTATTATCGTCCACTCATCTTTTAAGGACGTATAAGAAAATGATGGTGAAACATGTTAAACCCACCTATAAGCTCGGGATCTGGAATGGTGTCGGATAGTTGAGCTGAAACTAGCTGCTTGAGAGTTGCTACCCGGTACTGACCAGGAGGGACATCGCCACGTTCTGGTTCTGGAAAATGAAGAACAGATTTGGGAAGAGAAGGTTGATCCAATAACTTCAAAGACAAACGCCACTCCGAAGATGCCATACTTCCGACCGGCAATAATACCAATACACAAGAATGAATGAGGACTTTAGTGTACATGTAGCGGTTTTTGCCTAGACTGTCTATATCCTTGCGAACAAGTGCAAGATGGAAAGTGAAATATGTTTAATACAAGCAATAAAACCGAGGCAGAACAAAACTATTCATTTTTAAAAACACGATCTGAATCAAAATCCGTGTTTTCCTCCGTGCGTAATGACGTAAGGCCGTAACTAATGGACTTGTGGGAACTGTAGTCAAAAATGCCTTGGTGTTTCTGTAGCGTCGCCTCACTGTTTCTTCGGCTTACATTTCCTTTCAGTGACATCAGGAACATTAAAGATGTAATTTTTCGAGATTAAAGTAATAGTATTTCGATCTGTTATTTACAGTGTAGTGTAAATAATGAGGGAGGAATATAATTTTTTATAAAGTTTATTGAAATATAGTTATAAATCATCCATGTATCTTTACTGCATACTACATACTACTTTTAGGTAGATGTAGTATGTGAGTATTATGTAGTATGCCATTTCAAAATCAGCCCTTGTCTCTTTTGTGGAAGATGGAACTGCAGGCAGTGGTCGTGCATACACAGCTATATATGGTCACATCATCGTGCCACTTAAAGCAGGCATGAGAATGATACAAAAAAAGTATCAACCCAAAAGCTGTGCAATTCCAGCATGCCGGGCATCGTATAAAGGATTTGCTGACCTAGCCTGTTATGGAACATTGATTAATTTGATCATCTAAAGCCATATGGCATTTCAATCAGGAGTTGCTTCAGGGTGCCCAAGAAAGTCAAGCAAGTGTCAGAACCGTCTCCTAAAGAGAATGCAGCTATGAGCTATCTGATCAGAGCTTACTCCTGAATGGGAGAGGGCACATGTCTGCATCTGAACGCGCAATGAGACAAAAGCTTTTGGAGGACAACTGGAGGTTTTTGTGTAAAAACACTGCCAAGAATATTATTAAAACATGGAATAATATCAAAACATCCTCCAAGAGCAACTTCTCCCAACGACCCAGAAGCAATTTGGAGACAATGTTTTTTTCAGCATGCTTGAGCACCATGCCACAAGGCAAAAGCCAAGTGGTTCAGTGAAAAAAAACCCATTAACATTTGGGTACATGGCCAGGAAACTCTCCAGATCTCAATCCCATTGAGAACCTGTGGGTTCTCATTTTTAAAATGAGTTTGAACAAACAAAAACCCATAACCTGTGATCAACTCCAAGCACTGATTAGCACTCCAAGCACTGAATACCCATAACTGGATGGCCATCATTCACAATTTTAAAATTCATAATGCTGCTAATGAACCTGGTAACGTAATGGTTGGCATCTTCCATCCATTTTAATGCTAGCACTATTGCTACAAGTTCAGCTGTAAAAATGTTAGCTGATGCTCTCTTCCTGATCTGAGTATGTCACTGAAGGCTATACAAAGACTTTAATTGGTGTGAGGTAATAAAAAAACGCAACAGTGAAAAGTGACACCACAATCTTAGGAACCTTCAATACTATAGCAGGACTCTCAAGTCTCACGCTTTGAGAGTGTGACACACGCACCTCAGCGAGTTCAGACGCTCACATGCCACACATGGTATTTCTCACTATTAAAAAGAAA
>JAUZSV010426875.1:0-10461 GCA_034780495.1 Parotocinclus cesarpintoi | reverse complement strand
GTCTTTGGACTGTGGGAGGAAACCGGAGTACCCGGAGTAAACCCACGCAGTCACGGGGAGGACATGCAGACTCCACACAGAAAGGACCCAGGCTGCTTCACCCTGGGATTGAACTCGGGACCTTCTTGCTGCGAGGCAGCAGTGCTACCCACCGAGATACCATGCTGTTCAAGTGTGCTATGAGATTCAAGTGTATTATTATTGTTATGATGCAGTTACTCATAGTTAGCTGATGGAGAAAAGCAGTTTTTGAGGTCTGGTTTTTTTTTCAGAATTATTCGTTAAGGAATACTGAAACACAAATTGGCCTTGCAATATAAAGACCAGGTGGTTCGAGTACAGAACTATGTGATGGACTGGTGTCCAGGGTGTACCCAATACCTTTCTCTGCAGATCCCATGATGCTGACATAGATAAGCAGGGGTAAAGTGGGATTTGCTTTTTATTAATGTAGGCCTAACAATAACGCATTTAATAAAGATTTATGTGCATCTGTTTAGTGGAAGACGCATGTCTTCATACTTTCCTGGGGCTGATGTGTTAATCTGACACTCAGCCTGCAGTGTGTATACAGGACGGATGCTCTAAACCCTCCTCTCTGACTGCAGCTCTCCTGAGCTCAGATGCATATGCTCTCTCCCCTTTGCATCAACCCCTGAAAGCAGGGTTCCTGCTGACTCATGCGTTGTCTCACCGTCGTCGACATCAATCGACCTGCTCGCTATGTGGATAGCGCGAGAGCCGCGGTGTTTCACCATAGCCTAGATATGTGCGTAGGTAGGGGCTGCGCTACATCGCGATGATCGCTGCGGCTTTTTTGGTTTTACTGAGACCCCTGAGCGTGCAGTGCCTGCTGCTGTTGATATTTCTCCTGCTGGGAACGGTGGCAACGATCGTGTTTATCTGCTGCTGGCACCGAAGGCTTCGCCATGAGAAGATCCCCATAAAATCAGTGCTCACCAGGCGCTCAAGGAGCCGCGGTGCGTACAATGCCCAACCGGCGTTCATCCATCTGGAAGCGCAGATAGAATACAATTTACGTTTGTTTGTTTGTACGATTTAGAAAAAGCTTACTTGGCTGTTATTGTGTGTCCTTATTATTGTATCTTTGTCGGGTTGCGTTGTCACAGCATCTGACCGTTGACTTAAGATGTAGCTGCGTCTCATGTATTGTATCGTTACCAGCTGGCATGATGTGACTTAATATTTCTCAAAACTATTGTACATACACCACACATCTATCTAAAAACATGTATTTGATTGTGTTTGGTTATTTCAACCTTTCCCGTTTGTTCCAGCAGCTGGTCTCAGAACGCATCACTTTCGATCAGAGGTAATGTCTTTTTTCTCGTTTTTGGTCTTTAAAAATAATTGGGTTAATCTGCAATAATTTAACAGACTTATTATATAAAATAACATTGTGCGTGGAAAAGTACTCCGACTTTTAAAGTGAGACACAAATAGCGATACCTTAAATTGCGCATTGCGCATGCGCATACAAAGTAGCGCACCTGCTACCGTTAGCGTTCCCGGTTCTAGGTGGAATCAGTGCTAATATAAAGCTCTGCTCTGTCGAGAAAGATCTCTAAACGCCAGCTAGATTAATCCACTAATTGCTCATTCTAAATGCTAATTGCTATTCTAAAAATAGATTTTTATAAATGGAGTGGCACTGTGCCACCAGCTCCAGGGACCTGGGTTCGAGTCTTGGCCTGTGTGGAGTGTGTATGATTTTTTCTCAGGGTACTCCAGGTTCCTCTCACATTCCAAATCCATGTGTTAGGTCAGTTGGTAAATCTAAAGTGGAGCAGTGTGAGCGTGATTGACTAGTGCCCTCTCCAGTGTTGGTTTTCAGCCAAGCTGTCACAGTTGGGCCCTTAAGCAAGGCCCTTAACCTACAATTGGATTGTAAGACTGTAGAAGTTGTAAGTCGCTCTGGATAAGGGCGTTTGCTAAATGCCGTAAATGTAAATGTCATGGTTAGGGTATGAATCATTTCAATTATTAATAAATATAAATACAAAATGTAAACAACACATCAAAGTATGACATGAATAATATGTCTGGCAGTTAAAATTCACAAAGCTAAACCTTTTCAAATTTGATCAGAGCAGAAAGGCAGATTTATATTTCCTATAATAGTTTGTTAGAATTAAGACCTTAGTGAAAAGACCTTGATCACATGATCAATCAACCAGGCTTACCTGTAGAAGTACTGTTGAATCGTTTGTCATGGAAAGTGAGTTAATATCATTGTGTGTTGGTATTGGTAACAATAACCAGTATCTGTTTCAATATCGTTCTGAAATCCTAATGGTTCCCGTTTCCAATTGTGAGGCAGGAAAATCCAGTGTATTGATTTTGTTCTCTGAGAACGAAAGAATTTCCAAAGTCCCAAACCACACTGCATGTCTGCTCAAGTCAAATTCAGGATATCCATATATAGCACAAGGGGAGATGTGTTAATGATGACAGATGCATTTTGTTGGCTCTGTTGTATAGCCAAAATGTCCAACCTGATCAACACCATCATTCCACACTACTGTAAGTTTATTTTCCCTACGCAAACTGCCGAGGATGGACACTGGCCAAACTGGCTTCTGTTAGGCATATATGGGAAGCCTTGCCTTAAGTTATTCCAGTACACTTGTTGCTGCTTGTGCAGTTTGGAAATGCTGTACAAATTGCTGTAATGATATGGTGGGCTCGGTTTTTATCTACAGCCCTTATCGTTAGTCCAAATAGTAATGCAGAAACCATGGAAATATTCGGGTATAGAGGTCAGTACAGTGGCTGGAAAAAACTTAATTTAATTATCTTACACATTGATGTTGATATGCTTCTCAGTCCTGTATATATACATTTGCTTCTCATTCACAGTGGCACAGTAAGCCCTCTCTTTTTCACCAAATTCCATGACAGAACCCTCTTCAAAGTCCTACATCTCAGATCTGCGTCGTCTTGTTTATTTAGCGGTTAAAAAAAGGAAACGAGTGCAGTAACCAAACAAAAAGAGAGAAAACATCACATTGTTCTGTTTGCTGGCTTGACACACAAAAGCAGACCTGTTGTAGGTTTTATTGCGTCTGACTTTAGTCGGCACCAGTGTGTCTTCGGGGAATCCTTAAAAGTATTGTGACTTTGTAAAGAAAAAATGTGGTGCAGCTGGCTGCATGTTCTGCCCACAAATATGCAAGCCAGATGATGTCATGTTATTACAGATCGTTTGGCCTACACTTGAATTGCACCACGTTACCTCGTTCCTTTGATGCCTTCTTGACCTCTACTGGTGACCTGTTAGCCCCTTTTTAACCTGCCAAGTGAAAAACGAAATGGCTGGTTGCATGTCTTTGAAATGAGATTATTCATAGCTGGGTCCAAAATGCAGCCCTCTGCCTAATATTATTTAAGTCTGCCTTGTGACCTCAACAAGACATGTTAAGGTGTCCTGACACTAGAACGTTAAGCACAGATCCTTCGCCTAAATCGTGCAAGGTGGGACCTCCATGGATTGGACTTGCCTGTCCAGAACATCCCTTAGATGCTCAGTCGTACTGAGGTCTGTAGAATTTATACACCAAAACAACACCTTAAACCTTGTCATCTTGTCAGTGTGGAGCACTCTGGTGTAGCAGTGGTAATGTAGATAGTTGGTCGGAGAATCCATATGAATGACAGGGCCCAGTGTTTCCCAGGGCATTGCCACCACCGACTTTCCTTCTTTATGTCCAGTCTTTTCTGCAGTCCATACCATGCAAAAGAAAACGGGGATCATCAGATCTTCTTCCATTGCTCCATGCTATTTTTTGATTCTCTACTTACATTTACATTTACACTATTTAGCAGACGCCCTTATCCAGAGCAACTTACAACTGATACAGTCTTACGATTCAAGCAATGGTGGGTCAAGGGCCTTGCTTAAGGACCAAACTGTGGCAGCTTGGCAGAGGTGGGATTTGAACCTTCAGGTCCAGGGTCTAGTGCCTTAACCGCTAGGCTACCACAGTTCCGCACTTTTGTCAGTAGGTACGGAGATCTGACCGGTCCCTGAGTGTGAGCCATTGTTTCGGCGCATACTGTAATGCACCTTTCTGAGTGTAGGTTGTTATTTTTAGATCTTATAGCGTATCTCTTGACTGGCCCTAAATAATTCCAAACTTGTCAGCTGTCTGTAGAAGACTGTTCAGCTGTGAAATGTGGAGAGCTGACAGAACTTGGCTGCAAGTGTTTTTTTTAAACTGGTTCTGATAACCCTTTGATAAGAGCTCCAATCAGGGAATGAGGATTGTCTTAATCTTGATCCCAACAGTAAGTTTAAGAAAGCATTATGGCTGTAGTCCAGTTGATCAACCATTGCTGTCCACCCTTAATCCTCAAATCAGACATGTTGGTGCTGCTATTAAACGTGTATCCACCTTTAAAAAAAGGCTATTGCTCGGTATTTTAAATTGCTTTGAGCCATTGGTTTGTGCTTGTTTTTTTGGGGGGTTTTTTAGAATGAATGTAGTCATATTGTTTTAGGTTTAAGCAAGTATATAGCAGGAACTAGGCAGTGATGGGGATCCATTTCGTCAGGTCATGTTGCCATTATAAATAAGTAAAATTGCATCCATAATTGGGCTGATTAATGATGATATTTAAAATAAGCCCTGATATTATTCAATTTATAGTTAATTATTTTTCTTTACTGGCCTTTAGCCATCTACTAAAACTATTACTTATTCATTCGTTCAACCACTTTTGCTGGTCGAAAGGACGGCCATGTTTGTCAATATATTGGTTTTAAACAAAAGCACGTTGCAAGGCGTCAGTGCTGAGGGACTTCACCCGGCACTTTCAGTGGATGACGGCGCAAACCAAAGTTGCGAGCAGTATAGCGGGTAGCAATTCAGACCATGTTTTTGTTATATAAATACACAAGAGTTTGCCGGAATGAAACTTTCTATGCAGGCAAACTTGCTTTAGCGCATTAGATAATGTCTACTGACTGTTGTGCTTTTATTTTATATGCTCCATGACCACCTTCCTATTGGGAAAAAATGTGCCCTTGATCCAATATGGCGACTTTCAAGATGGATTTCAAGATGGACATTACTTACCGGGTATTGAGATAAAAGGATAAAGGGTGTCCTGAGACTTTTTATCCTGCAGATCACATGTACCATTTTCTTAGCAATAGTATAATGAGCATATATAGTTTTTTTTTTTCTCTTAATATTAGAATGTAACTAGTACGAACAGGTTATATGGTATATCATTATACCATTGCTAAAACATTAAATCTAAAGGTGGTCTAAGACTTCTGTCTGACAGATCCCAGTTCTCCTTTTTCTTTGCCTGGTATTTTCAGCCATGATGTAATGCTTTTTGGCATGAGCTAAAGTGAAAAGCGTGAATTTTAAACGGTTAAATGTTTACATTGCTGAACAGTGCAGTGTCTGCCAGTGCTTTGACTCCTGTAGCTGACAAAATTCCAATGTTTATTTGCCCACTGAGGAGAGCTAGCTTTAAGGGTCAGCAGTGGGGCACAGTGTAAACCCCGTAAAATGTAAAAGTACTTTTACAAGTCTCGAAACACTCATGTCAGAGCGTTATAGTCTTGTCATGCCCTTCTTGCGCAACAAGAATGAACCTAATGAGCCAAGGAAAAAGAAACGGTTAAAAGCAAAGCAGAATTCCCGTCTGGGTTTCAACTGGACTTCAGAAGCCTGAGCCTTTACTAATCAAACAATCTGTCTGCTTCTGACTGAGTTTTAAAATAACATGCCACTCTTGATATGCAGTCCCGCTCCAGAATTATTGGCTTCTATAAAGATGTTTTGAACTTTAACACAATGTTTAAAAGGAAAAAGAACATTATCGTATAACGAAACACGTCCCACAGAGGTTGTTGGTCTGTACTGGCACATATGTGGGTGTCCAAATGGTAGAGTCTTGTCTGTTAAGGATCCATTATTTAGGATTGTTTTATTACTTAAGATACTGATACTACAGCTACTTATTAAGTAAATATCCTTGTAATGTTCCTCTCCTTCATAACTTTTTTTAAAAAACCTACATCGGCTTCTAGCAGGGTTTTAGTTGGATGGTGTTCTTGGGCTCTAGGATATTTGTACTTGCATGAGGTAATGTCTACTAAGAAGAACGCAAAGCACTTCTCCTAAATGCTGTTAATGTAAATCTCCCAATAAATTGGCACCTCCAAACTATCGCCTGGACTCTACCTTTGTTCTGTCAAATTCTCTTAAAAAATCTCAGTAATCATTCATGTGGGAGATTTAGGATTTAGGAGGATACAATTAAATAAGGCAATACATAAGACAGGCTATGAAAAGAGCTATAGTAGTTTAAATGAATAGAATTTTGAATTTTGATTCTGGATTTAGTTTGAGGATGGATGTTCTAGAAAGAAGTGACATCATACAGCAGTGGGTCAATATCGCAAGAAATCTAACCTGGGTCACAGTGGTGCTGGGCTAGCAAATTTCTGCTGCACCAACCGAGTAGCATTAAAGTTATTTTTACACCTTTTGATGTGCATGTTGCTCTGCGTT
The DNA here is from genome assembly GCA_034780495.1 of Parotocinclus cesarpintoi. Classification (NCBI taxonomy): domain Eukaryota; kingdom Metazoa; phylum Chordata; class Actinopteri; order Siluriformes; family Loricariidae; genus Parotocinclus; species Parotocinclus cesarpintoi. The sequence goes on along the minus strand of JAUZSV010426875.1, from coordinate 3,907 downwards.
CTAAGTATTTTTGCATTTATAGATTTATATGTCACTCGGATTTAATCTTACCATCATTTTGGTTAGTAATCCAGAGCCTTTACTGCTGAGTCACCATCATATTAATCGTCTACTTCTTGTCCGGTATGTAGGTAGGGGTGGGTGATGTAATATCTTGCTTGACCTGACTTGATATCCTAAAGTGTTTTTACAACAAGACATTACTCTTTTTAGCAGTCCAGTCTGCGTTCACCCTAATGGGGGCACACTAATTATCTTATAACAGCTCTGAACGTGTTTAACCACCTCAAAAGGAAGTACCACAATTGGTACAGTGAAATCCAGATAGCACAGTGATTGCATGTGGGTGCAATAACTTTACTTTTTTAAATAAAAACGCTCTCTAATTTCTGGAATGCCTTTAAATTCGGAAATTCTTGAAACAAGGTTTTTCTTTACTAGATTACGATAGAAACAATGCGAACTTTGTGGGTTTATACAAAGTGGGTTGTCAATTTTCCTTACCGTAACTTTTTAGCTTTCCAAGCTGCTTTTGGTTCAAGTTGCATTGGTTAGTGTATTTTTATTTTTTTTTTAATGTTACTTTTTTTTCAAACACACTCCTGTTCAAGTGTTTACCCTGTTCATCATGCAAGGCGTATGCAAGATGTCTGTTCAGTTTTTCTCATTTGATCCAGAACACTGAAGGTACAAACTCAGAAAATTTCGAAAACATTTGCCGTAGTTTTTGAGCTGTCACATTTCAGCGTGATTTGTTTGCTGGAACTTAAAAGTTTAATACGGTGTTTGCCTAAGTTCACACTAATAATGGTTAAAAAATGTTAATACTTTACAGCGTGTTGTTAGTTTACTCATATCCTGAGTGACGGTGTTGCAGGAATGTATTCGTCCAGGCTGAACTTTTCGCTCAAGTTCTTTAATTTCTTTTTTCATCACCAGTCAGCGATCTATCAGAGAAATTTGAGATGCCATAGAATAAAACAAGGCACAGTAATTGAACTGGTTCCTAAGAGAGCAGTAAAGACAGCAGATTTAGAACGGGCGTCCAACGTGTACAAACTATCAAAGGATAAAGAGGTTCGAAAAATAAATTCTGCTTTCACAGGACTGTTAATATATTGACCTTGAACTTGCGCTTAGTCAAGTCAAAATGCCTTTAAATAAATGTCATCTTTGATGGTCCAACTTTAAAGGCTGGTGATGTCTTTCAGCTGTTTGTTTTTTCCTGAAGATGAATGTGTTTTTATGAGCCTGATGTCAGTGTTGTCTTTCCAGATGGTAGATGCTGTCACATCTGCTTGTGTGTGCTAAAGCTGGCTGAAAGGGATGAGCAGTAAATTTGTGTTCAAATATCGGTTGATTTCAGTGAGAAATTCTTGGGTTCAAATGTAGAACATCCCCAAACTCATCTGCAATCTGTACCAGGAATAAGTTTGGCATTGGTCGAGCTGTTATGCGTTTCATCCAGTACGGTTTATAACAATCTGAGTATGATTTATTGATGGAAAAACGAAACTTTCAGCAAGCGCTTTGTCTATACTATCAAACATAATAACAGGACTAAATGCTTAACCAATTGTCGTCCTGTGGCTCTAGGAAATAACACTGAAATTAAACATTGTGTACTACAGTCATCTGGCCCCACTTTTTTATACAGTATATACACACAATACTGGGCAAAAGTATTAGGCCATTATAAGATAAGATTAGATTGTTTTAGTAATGGTATGATTACCATATATAATTATTTTACAGTCTCTTTATGAGAATGCAACCAGAAAATTCAGGGAATTTGTGTGTAGTACTACAAAACTGAGAGAAAAATCGGAAAAAAGCTTTTACATTCTAAAATGGCATTCACATTGCCAACAAAACACAAGTGTAATTACTTTTTTAAGGAAATCTGTTCATCAGATATGTACAGTCGTAAGTAGTAATGGTAGTGTTTTCTGTCAGGGTGCATTCAGAGGTTATTACAGGTATCACATGCAATGACTGACGTGTCATTTGTTGGACCAACTTGTGGATATCTGGTTCTGTTCAACCTGCTGATGCCAGAGTCAGGAGGAAAATGTTGGCCTGGGTGTAGCTACAGGTTACATAAAATAGAAGCTGATACATTGAGTATCCAGCACCTCATTTGTTCATTATTAGTTTTAAATAAAACAGTTACAGTGTTTAACTAGAAAATGCAGCTCCCGGAGGAACTGCGGATGTGTGTTGCATCAGTGCCGTTGGTTCTGGCCTGGGTAGGTCTGAGACCCGGCCGATTCCGGTCGAGCCTAGATTCGAGGTACGGTGGGCTTCGATCAGGTGCGGGTCCAAGTCCTGGAAGGTTGTGGTCAGGCGTAAGCCCGAGTCCCGGTTTTGATATCACTAGAGTGGGGCCATTCAATATGAATGGGGAGATTTTTTAAAAAGTGAAAAGAGCTTTCAATCACTTCGAAAATTAACTTGGCCCGTGACATCATAGCCAGGTCCGACTGGTCCGATTTTCATGTTTATAGCTTAAAAATTGACCAAACTACAGCAGTTTAAAAACCGCCCTATTCATTGTCTATGGGAGTTTTGTGCCAGAAAATCGGGGGCACCGGGTGCACCGTTCGAGATATCTCTTAGCTATGAACAAGCACACTTCTCCTGACCATCCCGGAAGTTTCGGTGTTTGTCCCGTGTCGTTATGTCGAAAGCTCTAGGAGGAGATACTGACCGAAAATAATAAAAAATCGGATAGCAATATACGTGTTGTTACAGCAACACACATAATTAGTTGTAAGTCGCTCTGGATAAGGGCTAAATTCCGTAAATGTAAATGCAGCATCTAGTGCCGAATCAAACCCTGTTATTTTCTAATCACGATGACCTATCGGCGTGTGGTAGCTCACATCACATACCCGCGCCAGAACCACGTCCACTGGAACAGTCATTCGTTTTCAATCCACAAATCCTGTTTGAACTTGTTTGAACTCGCCAGCACTTTGAACAGGGGTTGCTTAGAGAGACGGCTTCTTATGCAACTTACACACACTTCTCACATGTAGAACAGGAAGTGGTATCGACCGCAGTTGCCAGGTCAGCTTATTCTATGCAAATCGCGATATTTGGGTTTACTTACATAGACCCGGTGGGTTTTTCTCTTGCGGGATCTGGCAACCCCGGAACTAAAGGCAGGACTGGCGAAATGGTAAAAAACGATTTTATTTTGTGGAGACACTGAGAGACGGTATATGCTCAAGTAATCAAAATTAGGATATTTAGGATATATTAGGATATATAATGATTATAATGGGTAGCACCACTGCCTCACAGTAAGAAGGTCCCGGGTTCAATCCCAGGGTGGGGCGGGCTGGGTCCTGCATGGCCTCCCTGTGTCTGCATGGGTTTACTCTGGGTACTCCAGTTTCCACAGTCCAAAGACTGTTATGTTAGGTTATAAGACTGTTATGTTATGCATGTTAGGTTACTTGGTGTCTGTAAAGTGGCCTTAGTGTGTGTCTGAGTGTACTCTATGATGGATTGCCGGGCCATAGTTGCCACGAGGGCACCGGCTGCCCCACGACCCAGTGTGGATTAAGCGAAAGATAATGAATGAATGAATAATGCTTAAAGTTTGAAGTTTACCTCACATCTTTCTGTGAGATTACTGGCTGGTTGCAAAGTTGGAATCCGATTATGGCCTGAGTCATGTAAACCTAGAGGTTTCCCATTATCTGATTGCACAAAGCATGCAGACTTGTTTTCCTTTTTCTCTCAATATCCTGGTCATGGTCCGGGGGGCAGAAGCCAAAGTTTGGCAGAGATGGGCGGCACCGTCATTTACATGCCACCTAAAGAGTACGAACCCAACAAAACCCGGCGAACAGATGTCAAACAGGACATGTACAGGTTTGTTACCGAATATAATGAT